>BLSH010187565.1:91505-112663 GCA_018402905.1 Glandirana rugosa | reverse complement strand
CCTTCTATCCTTAGATATTAGAAAGGCCTTCGATACTCTCTCCTGGCCTTATTTGTCTCTGGTCCTAGAAAAGTGGGGATTTGGCCCTCATTTCCGGACATTGATTACCTCCCTCTACTCCTCCCCGTCAGCCTGTGTCAGATATGCAGGATTCAAGTCAGACCCCTTCCCAATCCGCAGAGGATCCCGTCAGGGGTGTCCCCATCCCCCCTCCTCTTTGCCCTGGCTATTGAGCCCCTTGCACAATTGATCCGAACGAATCCGAACATAAAAGGTATTGAGGTGGGGGGACACCACCACAAGCTTTGCCTCTTCGCCGACGACGTCCTCTTATTCCTCACCTCCCCTCTCACCTCGGCCCCCAACTTACTCCAGACTCTTTCCGACTTTGCTACTATATCTGGCTTGAAAGTCAACCCAGAAAAATCCAAAATACTAAACATCTCCTTAGACCCCAACGAGCAAATGCATCTCCAACAATCTCTCCCTTTTACTTGGGTCTCAACTAGCCTCCCCTACCTTGGGATACATCTCCCCCCCAACCCGTCTGACCTGTACACGGTAAACTACCCTCCTATGCTAGCTCATCTCACACGCCTGATGTCGAGTTGGTCCAAACTGCCCCTGGCATGGCTGGGCCGGATCTCCGCGGTCAAAATGACCATTTTGCCCAAAATCCTCTACCTTTTCAGGGTCCTCCCTACCGAGGTGCCCCCCCATTTCCTCAGGATCCTCCAGCGGAGAACCCTCCAATATATTTGGGGAAACTCACGACCCCGTGTATCTAAACGTATCCTGTTTTCTCCTAAGGCTAAGGGTGGCCTGGGTGTACCCCACTTTGCTGGGTACTACCAGGCAGCACAACTGGCTGCCCTTCCTAAATGGCATGCCACATGTGAGACACCCCTCTGGGTATCGCTTGAGGCGGTCGACTGTGACCCCCTATCCATGGCTAACCTCCTTTGGCTCTCCCCAAGGGAGCGGGGCCTGACTCATAACCCTGTCACCGCCCACAGCCTCAAGTTATGGGATAAGCTTAAACGGAAGACAGGATTACTATCTCCACATAACCCCAGGCTGTCCTTCCTCAAAAATCCTTCCTTCTATCCGGCTTGGTCATCCCCAACCTCATTCGCCAGATGGACGGAAGCGGGCCTTCTGAGAGCTCACGCATTCACTACGCCTGATTCGATCAAAATGTTCCCCTCTCTCCAGGAGCAATATCAGCTTCCCAACTCAGAAATCTTCAGGTATCTCCAATTGAAACATCTCTTCACCCCTCATGTGCGCACTAGCTCTTCCCTGCCTATCTTTTCCCCATTTGAACACTTTTGTAAATCAGACCCCCACGCTAGGGGTATTATATCAACACTCTATTCCCACCTTCTCGACACCCCACCTGCGGCTGAAATCCCCTACGTTAAAGCGTGGGAAAAAGATCTTCAACAATCCATCGATCCAGAAGACTGGATCGAAATTTGGGAATCGACCAAAGCCTCCTCCCAGAATATTGTGGCACTTGAGACTTCCTATAAAGTTCTGATGAGATGGTACCTAGTCCCAGCCAGAATAAACAAATTTATGCCCTCGTACTCCCCTCTCTGCTTTAGAGGCTGCCCAGACTCCGGTACCCACCTCCACATATGGAGGGATTGCTCGATTGCTCAAAGATTTTGGGCTCTAATTTTTGAAATCCTCACTAAACTCATGGGCACCCCCGTAGCCCTTGACCCTAAAACGGCCCTCCTGAACATTAAGCCCCCAGAATTATTCAAGTCACAACACAAGCTTCTACTACAGGTCACCACAGCGGCGAAGCAAACCATTGCTCACGCGTGGAAATCCCTTCAACTCCCCGTTGCCGAAACTAAAAACAGAATCACAAAAGCCATGATCCATGCCAGGATTGAAGCTATAGCCACAGACAGGCTTCCCAAACACGACCGCATGTGGTCCCCTTGGCTGACCCACTTTGCCCCCCCGGGCTTTGACATCACACGATACCAGCCCTGAACGTTTAGCTTACTGCTACACTTAGCCTTTATAACCTCTCATATAGGCCTTACAAAATCTTGCGACCGGTCCTCCCCAAACCCACCTCCCGCTCACTGTCTCTCTTCCCTCCTTCTTCCCTCCCCCTACCTCTTTTCTCCTCCCATCCAGGGCCAGCCCCATTCCTCCCCAGGCTGCACCTGAGCCATGGGATCTCTCTCCCTTCTTTCCCCTTATCGGCTAGCCCCCTTTCCCCCGCTCCTTCTTCCTTCCTTCTCCTCCTCCGAAACATCAGCACTGTTTAATCGCCACCAAGACAGCGCTAACCCTTGATCGGACACTCATGAGCCTAATCTCCTAGCCCCGGCCGCAAAGGTTGGGAACCTTCGCCCATGGGCACCCCCTCCATCTATCAATCCTCTCTCCATAGCCTTCCGCCCTTCTCAAGTTCTACCTGTCTGTTTACTGACATGTTAGGTTCTGACCATCCAACTATCCTGTCTTTTTCCCCAATTGTGAATATAGCCTGTTCTTGGTCTCAGGAAGTATTACATGTAATGTACTGCTGCTGTTTATTCAATAAAACTTTTTGAACCAGAAAAAAAAGAGTTTAGGCAACAATATCATCTTTACTAAGTTGACACGTCCCGTAACTCCGAGGGGGAGTCGCGCCCATACCTGCGTCTTGGTCTTGAGTAGCGTATATAGGGGTTCTACATTTAACCTGGTGTAGTCCGCTATAGATCGGGTGATCTGTACCCCTAAATATTTGAGCTGGCTGGCTCTCTGTAACGGAAGCCCTGCCTGCTCAGATGTTGGGACGGACACGTCCAGTGGGAGTATCTGGGATTTGTCCCAGTTTATCTGGAGGCCCGAGAAGCATCCGAATCGTTCAATTAAGTTCAGAACTGCAGTGAGTGATGGGCCCGCATCGTCCAGGTACAGCAGCATATCGTCTGCATAAAGGCTGATAGTCTCGACTAGCTGTCCAGAGCTAAGACCCTTGATCTCCGGGTGTGCTCTGATGGCAATTGCCAAGGGCTCCACCGCCAGCGTATACAGTAGCGGGGACAGTGGACAACCCAGGCGTGTGCCCCTATATAGTGAGAAGGGGTCAGACGTCTTCCCATTTATCAATACCCTGGCCACAGGGGCCTGGTATAGGAGCTGAACCCAAGTCCGAAACTTCGGTCCGAACCCGTACCTGCGAAGGCATTCCCATAGGTATGTCCATTCGATCGAGTCGAACGCCTTGGCAGCGTCCAGACTCAGCACCACCCTGTTGCCCATCGAGTTGTGAGCGGCCTGTATGTTAAGAAAGAGACGGCGTAGGTTAAAAGCAGTATTCTTGTGGGGCATAAATCCCACCTGGTCGGGATGGATTAGGGATAGGATCACTTTATTCAATCTAAGGGCGAGGACCTTGGCAAGTATTTTGATATCTAATTGGAGGAGGGAGATTGGTCTGTAAGATTCCGGGAGGGAGGGATTTTTGCCAGGCTTGGGTATCAATACGATGAGCGCTTCTTTCATGGAATCTGGGATTGTGGCAGAATCAAACATATAGTGGTATAATTTTTGGAGTTGTGGTACAATTACCTCTCTGAATTGGGTATAAAACTCTAGGGGAAGCCCATCGGTTCCAGGAGCTTTGCCCATAGCTAAGTTGGTTATAGCTTCGTCGATGTCATCCGTCGTGATAGGGGCCTCTAATTGCGCTATTTGGGATTGGGACAACTTAGTGAACTCTACTTGTCCTAGGAGGTCAGTTAAATCATTTTGGGTATAGCGGGCATGGGAAGTGTATAGGGATGAAAAGAATGCATGGAATTGAGCAACTATCTGATCTGGATCCGAGGCGACATTTCCCACATCGTCTTGTAGGGATGCTATCACTGGTGGTGTGTGGTCCAGGTGGGCCAGGTATGCCAGCAGTCTGCCTACCCGCTCCCCGTGTTCGAAATTGCGATGTGTCGAAAAAAATATATTTTGTTTTGCCTTATCTAGGAGGAGGTAATTGACCGTTCGGGCCTGTGCTCTGAGGAGATTTGCGTTATGGGGAGAGGGGTCTGACTGGAAATTCTGTTCCAGGGTCCCCAGATGGGTCTCCGCCTGAGTTTAGACTAGTTTGGACGATCTTTTGTACCTGGAGATGCGGGAGGACAATACAGCTCTAGCATGCAACTTGAAGGATTCCCACACCTCAGCCCCGTTCGCAGTACCCAAATTAGTATTGAAAAAGAAGGTCCATTCCCTCTGCATAGAGTCAACGTCAGGCAGGATAGACAACCAGAAGGGGTTAAGTTTCCACAAGCGGGTTGGGGGGGGGACTGCAGGTCCAAAGTCACCCAGTAAGGGGAATGGTCAGATAGTACCCGGGGTTCAAAGCCCGCGTCTCGTAGATGTGGCGTTAAAGGTGGGGAAATGAGTATGAGATCTATGCGTGACATAGTGGAGTGAGTCTGCGAGTGACAGGAATAATTGCGAGTAGTGGGGTACCTGAAACGCCAGGAATCTGTCAAGCATAGCTCCTGCAGCATGCGGCCAAATCTGGTCAAAGTGGTGGGGCTCTCAGCAGTCAAGTCACGTCCCATTCTGTCAAGTGAAGGGTCTATTACCATGTTGAAATCGCCGAGCCATACGGCTGGGAATGTCGGGTATTTTGTCATGAAGGCCACCCCATCTTGCAATATCGTGAACTGAAATGGGGGAGGCACATAAAATGCAAGTATAAGAATTTCGTGCCCATTTAACATTGCATATAAAAATACAAATCTGCCCTGTGGGTCTGTTTGCAGATTCAGCAGTTGAAATCTGACGTGCCTGGCCACCAGAATTGCCACCCCCCGAGAATGAGGGGTGTGGGGAGCCTGGTACACCCAGCCCAGCCAGGGTTTCTTGAGGGCAAGCTGAAGGGAACCAGTGAGGTGCGTCTCTAGTAACACCATAATCTCTGCTTTCATAGCTTTAATGTGGGCAAGGACCGCCAGGCGTTTCGCTCTGTCCCGCAAGCCCCGCACGTTCCATACCATCAACTTAGTGAGAGCCATTGTGTGCGGTGCAGGGATTCACCCAGTAGGGTGTTGGCCTGATTTAGTGATGGTGGGTTATTATACGTTCCATGAGCGGCTCGACCCTGAGCTGCAGGTGCCCAAAATATACAATAGTGCAGCAACAGTAATGGCGGTGCAGTGTCTATTGTAGTGGCAATTAGCAAGTGAATCGGATGACACAGTCTCTGGCTAGCCCCATTTAGCCTGGATAATATAGAACAATGCAATAACAAGAAAGAAAAAAAAACAACACAGAAAAAGAAGGGGGAGCAGGGGGGGGGGGAGGGGGAGGAGAAAAAGGGGGGATGAAGCAAAAAAACAACATAACCAGAACTTTGAAGCGGTGCACATAGGTAAACAGAGTGCATAACAAGCACTGGAGCAGCGACTGTCAACAGGGCGCAGCCGAGCAGGATGCAACCCCAAAGCAGTGGCCGACCAGGGAAACTTAGGTTAGTTGTACACCATCACTCTAATGGTAGTGCATGGAGTGTCCAACCAATGATAGAAAGGCGACTGTTCACTGGAAAGCTGGATGTGGAGCAGGGGGTGCACCCAGCGCAAAGTTCAGTAGTACCGCAAAGGGGCCCAACAACAAAAACTAGGGTCCTCAGCAGTGCGCGTGCGATGCTCCGGCTGGTATCAGCACTTTAAACAGGGATGCATGTGGGAAACAGTCCATGGGGAATAAATCCTAGCAATGAGTGACAAAAGCAGTAGGATATGTACAGGTGGGGGATCTCCATAAAGAGGCAGCAAGGCACTTCTAGGATGGCTAGAACAAATAGAGGTTACACAATGCAGCAATGAGGGTTTCAGGACAAGAGATTCCAGTGTATGCAGGGGGGAAAACGACAGCGTGTAGTGATCGTAGCAGGAGTCTTAGGAGGCCGCATCTCGCCTCTCGAGCCAGGACAATACCGCCTCAGGATCCTCAAAAAAGTGAACTCTGTCGTCTCCCACCACCCGCAATCTGGCAGCGTACTTCATGTTCTTAATCCACAGCCAGCGTTTGGCTTCCGTGAATTGAGCGCGACGGCGCTGGAGGTCAGCGGAGAAATCCGGGTAGACGGCCACAGGAACGTTTCCACGGGGTATGTTCCCCTTTTCACGGGATAGACGAAGAACTGTGTCTCTGTCCCTGAAGTTCAGGAATTTTGCTATAAATGTCCGGGGGGCGATCCGACGGGAGGGGGGCTTAGTGGCCAGGCGGTGGGCCCTCTCAACTACAAAGGAGGTGGAGAAGGCCTCTCTGCCGTATGTAGCGACAAGCAGGGACTCCAGATAGGTTTGAGAGTCGTTACCCTCCGAGCCCTTCGGCAGGCCCACGAAGCGGAGATTGCATCTCCTTATGCGATTTTCCATATCATCTTGTTTCGCTAGTATCACCTGCAGCTGATGGTGGAGCTGTTCTGTGGAGGCCTGCAATGGCAGGATGTCGTCCTCCATGCGGCCTATGCGGCGTTCGGTTTCGGATACCCGCTCACGTACCTTCTGGAGGTCTTGACGGAGCAAGGAGATGTCCACCTTGACTTCCTCGATCTGGGACGTGAGAGCAGTCTGGCAGTGAGTTATAGCATTGAGTATTTTGCTTGTGTCTCCGGAAGTGTGCTCTGACTCCACAGAGGCCGAGGCGCCATTTTCTCTGTCTTGCCCGCGCTCCTCATGGCGATACTTGTCGAGTTTGCTAACCGCCTCGGAGGTCCTTTTAGGAGGGGACATCGCATTCAGCAGAGTGTGGAGGAGCTTTGGTGCCAGGGGGGAAGCAAGATTAGGAGGTATTTCCCCAGGATTTTGGTGGTAAGGATATCAGTGCTGCGGAGATCTTAGATCCGACTCCCTACTCCATGCAGCTTCAGGCCATGCCCCATGACACTCATATATTTAACTCAGGTGCTGTCCATTTCTTCTGATCATCCTTGAGATGGTTTTACACCTTCATTTGAGTCCAGCTGTGTTTGATTATACTGATTGGACTTGATTAGGAAAGTCACACACCTGTCTATATAAGACCTTACAGCTCACAGTGCATGTCAGAGCAAATGAGAAACATGAGGTCAAAGGAACTGCCTGAAGAGCTCAGAGACAGAATTGTGGCAAGGCACAGATCTGGCCAAGGTTACAAAAAAAAAATATGCTGCACTTAAGGTTCCTAAGAGCACAGTGGACTCCATAATCCTTAAATGGAAGATGTTTGGGATGACCAGAACCCTTCCTAGAGCTGGCGTCCGGCCAAACTGAGCTATCGGGGGGGGGGAAGAGCCTTGGTGAGAGAGGTAAAGAAGAACCCAATGATCACTGTGGCTGAGCTCCAGAGATGCAGTCGGGAGATGGGAGAAAGTTGTAGAAAGTCAACCATCACTGCAGCCCTCCACCAGTCGAGGCTTTATGGCAGAGTGGCCCGACAGAAGCCTCTCCTCAATGCAAAACACCTGAAGGACTCCAAGATGGTGAGAAATAAGATTCTCTGATCTGATGAGACTAAGATAGAACTTTTTGGCCTTAATTCTAAGCGGTATGTGTGGAGGAAACCAGGCACTGCTCATCACCTGTCCAATACAGTCCCAACAGTGAAGCATGGTGGTGGCAGCATCATTCTGTGGGGGTGTTTTTCAGCTGCAGGGACAGGACGACTGGTTGCAATCGAAGGAAAGATGAATGCGGCCAAGTACAGGGATATCCTGGATGAAAACCTTCTCCAGAGTGCTCAGGACCTCAGACTGAGCCGAAGGTTTACCTTCCAACAAGACAATCACCCTAAGTACACAGGAAAAATACCGAAGGAGTGGCTTCACAACTCCGTGACTGTTCTTGAATGGCCCAGCCAGAGCCCTGACTTAAACCCAATTGAGCATCTCTGGAGAGACCTAAAAATGGCTGTCCACCAATGTTCACCATCCATCCTGACAGGACTGGAGAGGATCTGCAAGGAGGAATGGCAGAGGATCCCCAAATCCAGGTGTGAAAAACTTGTTGCATCTTTCCCAAAAAGACCCATGGCTGTATTAGATCAAATGGGTGCTTCTACTAAATACTGAGCAAAGGGTGTGAATACTTAGGACCATGTGATATTTCAGTTTTTTTTTTTTAATAACTCTGCAAAAATGTCAACAATTCTGTGTTTTTTTGTCAATATGGGGTGCTGTGTGTACATTAATGAGGAAAAAAAATTAACTTAAATGATTTTAGCAAATGGCTGCAATATAACAAAGAATTAAAAAGTTAAGGGGGTCTGAATACTTCCCGTACCCACTGTATATGAATTTACTGCTATGTGTATTTACATGTGCATTTGTCATTATGCCTTTTGGTCTTTTTATGAAAATAAACATGCTTAGTCATTTTACGCTAGTTGCCACTTGCCTCAAAAACCCCCATTTCTCTTCAATTGATATAGGGATGGAGACATGAGTTGATATGCATCTCATTTAAAGTCCCCCTTACCCCCTCTTTTCTAGATATGTTCATTAGGTATGGAGGCATCTGGCCAGCGAATGCATAGTTTGGATCGTTATTTATGCACACTTTGATGTCCTGGGTGTCTGATAGACTTTTATCAATGCCCAGACACATACAACATACTCAGGCTCACAACTAGATATATTTAGTTCCATTTTTGATAGCCATCTAGCAGCCCTCTTGGTTTACTCTATGTGCACTGTTTTCGTATGTCAATCTGGTTGTCTGACATCCGAGAGCTGCGATATGCACCAGGCACCCCCCCTTCCCCCCTCCCCCCTTCCATGTAATGGTGGGATGCAGGGGATAGGGCGGGCGATACTTGCTGCGTATCGGAATCATGCTAGGCACTGCATGCATGACGCTCTTATGGCAACATGACATGTACGCCTGTTCCATCCATCGGCTGAATGCCATGGAGAGCAATTTGGCACCATATCGCGGGTGGCGGTCACCACCCGGGGGGGTGCGTCTCTCCTTCCCTTTCATGCCGGCGTGTCGCTGGCGGAGACATGTGAGCGGGCAGTACACCTATAAAGCACCTCACACTCTCACAGCTCCTTCAGCTGCACACATGGACACGCTATACACTTGATATGAACCATACCACCATGCAGATACATAAGGTAACCTTTGGGCATGTCTTGTTTGTCTTTTCCTTTTCTGGTCTGTGGCAAGTTTTTCAGTTCCCTTTGGACATTCGGTTGTCACTATGCTGGCACTCTCCACACTTGGTCGGGGTTCATGGTTCTTGGTCACACTATTCAGCGGAATAGCCTCCATTTGTTTCACTCCTTCCTATATTCCATGCTTCATGAGATACTAGTCTATACTCACTTACTAGCACCACTTTTTTTTGTGAGGGTTTTTCATAATTCATTTGCTCCACAGACCCCCTTGAAGTCATCAGCTTGTGTCACCAATAAATTAATATGGAGATCTTATTCTTTGTGGGCTGCACCCTATGCATGGTCTCTTTACCTCAGCTCCAGGGACAGACAATATCCCAGGGGCCTCTGTGTTACAGGACCGCACATTGTTGAACTCCAACCCCATGTGAGTAAAACTAGGATTAGACAACCTTGTCCTTTTTTATGCCATCTTTTTCATTACATATTTTTATTTTTGTTTGAGCAAAAAACTGATTTTATGGGTGTTCATATATTCTCTTGCAGAATATGAATGCATGCGCTCATGAAGAAGTGGTTATTACCACAAAGCACTTAGAGCATTGTAGGATGCAAACATGTTTTCATATATTACCGTTTTTTGCATATTATATACAGTATATATTTTTTACTATCCAAAAAAAAAAAAGATTCCTTCCACGGAATTAAATGTCTCACATATCAGTCACTGAAATGTGCTACTATATTCTTGTCTATATACGAATTGGACTTGCACCTTTGTGTATATATATATATATATATATATATATATATATATAAGAAGGCCAGTTTGGTGGCCTGAGCTTATGGGAGGAGCCTGGAGGGTATTTAAGCAGCTCACTCCCCCATGCTCTTTATCGGTTCCAGTGTGCGATAGCACATGTCACTGGGCCGACTCTCCCCAGCTCACTTCATGTTTGTGAATCTGTGCGTTCGATTACCAGTGTGTTGCGGCGTCTCAGTTTGTGGTCTCCATCGGCGATTCTCTCTTGCTGTTGCAGGTAGGATTCAAACCTTTTCATTTCTTATGGAATGTTACAATTCGTTATGTTTCCTATCCTGCATCCCTTTCGTACTTAGTGGCCTTCCGAGTTGTTGCCGGTCGTGCCCCAATATCATTCGGCACAGGCATAGTATATTCGCAGGTTCCTTTCTGCCTTGTTTGTCATCCCATCCGCAAACATATGATTCATTCATAGGTCTGAGCCTCCGAGACACTGTCGGTAGTTGTCCGATATCGCTCGACACACACTTGGATTGCTCACAGCATTCACTGTCTATGGGGTTGCCTCCTCATCCATTTGGAGATTAGAATGTATTGATTGCACAGGTTCTGTGGCTGGATGAGGTGGTAATTAGACCCACTGCACTGCACTTGATTAGCCTCGGGGGTTGGGTGGTTGGTATGTGTTCAGGTTTGGAGGAGGGGGTGGCACCCTATACATGCTATGATGACCCGATTCGAATCCCGGTCGCATCAGCGATTTAGTGTTTCATATCCTCAGCACAACACAAGTCTATTCCAGTGTCACACACGTCACAAACTTCCAACAGCTCGGTCTCCTTTGTGGGGCTCCTGCCACAAGCACCCAGTTGTTCCTCAGACCATTCATACGGTCACACCTACTGAAAACACACACATTACTCCAGCTTCATAACTCCGACCCGAGTCAGCGCAATTTGTCCTCATCCTCGCCTTCCTGATGAGGCCGCTTTCTTGCGATCATTGCAAGCACTTCTCTAGTAACACACGATCCGACCACTCGTTGGTTCCAGTGGCATACAGTTCGGTCACTCATGTCTCTTGTCTATTGTTTCTCCCCTAGGTCAGTTGAGTTCAGGTTGTTCCATCCTGCAATAGGCTTGGATGAGCTTTCTACCAAAAAAAAAAATACGAATGACAAAAAAACCCCCCAAAAAAACCGAATGACAGGAAAAAAAAAAAAAAAAGGGCAACATACACTGTGTAGCCAACTAGTATCAGGTTAATTTCATGCACGCTATAACCAATTCATATCGGTCACGTCATTCATCCCACAATCGATTCGTATCAAATCCATTGCATGCTTACCACTGTCTGATTCAAAATCTAGTCACGTTGGCGGCACAACAGTTCGTATCGGATACATTACACACACCGATTCACATAGGGTCATGTCACTTACACTGTTCGTACTATTACCCTATCTACCGTTTCGTATCAGTTCATGCCTTTCCCTTCAACCGATTTTGATTGGTTCATGTCGTTTACTCTTTTCATGTCATCTCCCTGCCTACCGATCCGCATTGGTGCATGTCCTACCCCACAACTGATTCTTATCAGATACTTGCTACAGTCTGGTTAGAACCTACTTACCGATTCGTATCGGTCACGTTGATTACCTGGCCATGCTATTCTCCCTATTGGTTTATACCGGTTCATACCATTTCCCACTACCGATTCGCATTGATTCACGTAATTTCCCTACCACCGATTTGCATTCGTTCTGGTCAGTCCCTACCGTTTTGAATCGGTTTGTGTCATTTCTCTATTCATCATTACCCTACCTAACTGTTTCATGCTATTTCCCCATTACCGGTTTATATCGGTCCATGTTATTTCCTACTACCAATTCGTGTCGGTTCATATCATTTCCCTACCACAGATTCACATTCGTTTAGGTCAGTCCTTACTACCAATTCAAATCGGTTCGTGTCATTTCTCTGTTCATCGTTACCTTACCTAACGATTCGCATCGGTTCATGTCATTTTCATACCACCGATTTGAATCGGTTCATGTCATTTTCATACCACCAATTTGCATCGGTTCATGTCATTTTCATACCACCGATTCGCATTGGTTCATGTTATTTCCTACCACCGATTCGCATCGGTTCATGTCATTTTCATATCACTGATTCGCATCGGTTCATGTCGTTTTTCATACCACTGATTCGCATCGGTTCATGTCGTTTTCATACCACCGATTCACATCGGTTCTTGTCGTTTTCATACCACCGATTCGCCTCGGTTCATGTCATTTTCATACCACCGATTCGCATCGGTTCATGTTATTTCCTACCACCGATTTGCATCGGTTCATGTTATTTCCTACTACCGATTCGCATTGGTTCATTCAATTTCTGCTATCTTCATGTTCACCTATCAGTAGGTGACTTTTTTGTAATTTTTAGTAATTGCTGCAAACTCACCTTCAGCTGCACAGACCCTTGCAATCGTTGCAAGCACGTCTTTGACAGCACTACACGATACTATCTCTCACATTCACCATAAACACACCTTCAGTGACAGATACTTTTTCACAAACGTTGCAAACACAACTAAGCACAACTTCTCGCAATTGCTGCGAGCACTCATAAAATGTCACTTGCAAATTGCAGCAAGCGCACATACGAGCACAACATCTTGCAATTGCTGCAAGCACGGGTACAAGCATTACGTCACACGTTACGGTAAGCATGCACATGCATAACTCTTTGCAAATCTCTGCCATTATGCATCTACGTAAACCCCTTGCAATGGCTGTGAGCACGCACAAACTCAAACTTCTTGCAATTGCTGCAAAGCACGTTTTTACATAAACTCTTTGCAATCACTGTAAGTACGCATCAACATAGACTTCTTCGCAGTTGCTACAATCACGCATAAATGAAACTTCTTGCAATCACTGCAAGCACGTATTTATATTAATTCCTTGCAATCGCTGCGAGCATGCATCAACCTAAATCCCTCGCAATCACTGCAAGCATGCATAAACAAACGTATTGCAGTCGCTGCAAGCACGTATTTACATCAACTCTTCGCAGTTGCTGCGAACACGCATCAACACAAATCCCTTGCGAGCATGCATAGCAAACTTCCTGCAATCGCTGCAAGCACCTACTTACATTAACTCCTCGCGAGCGCGCTTCTACGCGATCGCTGCGAACACACATACTTGCAATCGCTGCTAGCAAGTATTTAGATTAACCCCTCGCAATCGCTGCAAGCACATATTACATCAACCCTTCGCAATCACTGCGAGCAGGTACACACAAATCCTTACAATCGCATTCTCAGTGGCACACAATCAACCACACACCATTTTAGTTGCACTTAATCGGCCACTCCTCTTTAGTGGCAGTCACTCACAAGCCACTTATCATTTTCTCTGTCATTTCTCCAGGTCATTTGAGTTTAGGTCCCATCCTGCATCAGGTTGGACGTTTGCCTAAAAAAAAAAAAAAAAACCCCAACATGGGGTTCACTTCTTCATCAGAGCTACCCGCATTACAGTGGTGGGACAGTATGTTCAGGAAAATAAAAGAGATATACATTTTTCACTCATGTCACCCCTACTACAGGTTTCCGGTTGACCAGGCTTTGATCCTTACCAGGACCTCCCTACTAGAGCGTCAGTCAGGTGTAGTTCATGGGTCTGTCTGTCCCATTATTCTGCAGACGTACAGGCGTGTATGCAATGTCCACTAGAACCCCTTAGGGCACTATAAAAGATTGCTCATTCTGCCCTTTAGTTGCTGGATCGTCTTCAGCTCTCCTGAGTTCCTGACCTCTGCATTCCTGAGATTCTACTTGATTCCTTTTGTGACCCGGCTTGGCTTTGGACTTTCACCTGCTCTCTCCTGCATTTGACCCTTGGCTTGCTCCTGGACTGCTTCCTGCCTGACTTCCAGTGTATGACCCTGGCTTGTCTTATGCTACCTCTGCTACCTTCCTGATTCCTGGTTCCTTGGCCTGGCTTAACGGATTCCCCTCTCTTCTTGCACCTGATTGGCAGCCTGCATTCGGGACCGTTCCTGCTCTTCACGGGTTACCCTGCCACCTGCCTGGTGTTCATCTCGGTGACCGTTGCTGTACCCCACCGGCCTTCTGGGATACCTTCGCTGCTTCCTGCTGACAATCCATCCTGCACACTTCATCCATCTGCTCTGGTGACCCGTGCTTCTTTGCGCTCAGCATCTTCTGTCTCCAATCCAGAGGTACTAAGCATTCAGCCGCAAGGGGAGCCTCTCTCGGCATCTCAGCCTCGGATCAGGTATGTGACAGTACGAACCAGCCAAGTCAGAGGCTGGCAGAGACGGCTCTCCTTTGGATGTCCTATGCCAGCAAGTCACGGCCTACACCCAGGTCGTCCAGAGACTTCAGGATGGATACTTCCAGCTAGAAGGTCGTTTGCAACACCTTTCAGTATCCTCTCCTCCCACTGATTCCGAATCACCATCCAACAGTTCAGCAAGCGCCTCTTCAGCTCCTGACTGCACCACAACCGCTTCAGTCATGATGATGGCAACACCAGAGCCCAGAGTGCCTACGCCTGAACGCTTTTCCGGAGACTGCAAGAGATTTAAAGCTTTCAAAAACGCCAGCTTGCTGTATCTAGCTCTCCAGCCCAGAACTTTTGCCTCAGAGACTGTGAAAGTAGGGTTCATCATCTCCCTACTTAGTGATGAACCCCAGGCCTGGGCCCATCATTTACTAGAACAGAAGAGTCCAGTACTTAATGCTGTGGATACTTTCTTTGAGGCCATGAGTCAACTGTACAATGACCCCCAACATGCTGCCACAGCTGAGGCTACCCTGCATAACCTACTCCAGGGTAAGCGTACGGTGGAAGACTGCACCGTTGATTTTCGGAAATGGGCTGCTGATACTACCTGGAACGAGGCCGCCCTTAAGTACCAGTACCGCTTAGGTTTGTCAGAGACTATTAAAGAAGAACTGGCTCGAACTGATGCACCCGCTACCCTGGAAGGCTTAATTCAGTTAGCCATTAAACTGGGCCAGTTCATCTTGTGTCTATACTGCGGTGGGACCGGCCATTACCTTCGCAACTGTCCTATTCGGCCCAGTAAGTCACGGCCTTTTCCTGCTATGAACTTTCAAGTTGCTGGTCCCTCCATTTCTCACATTGTTCTCCCTGTCTCCCTACAGGTGGCGGGAGAGGAGGTCCGGCTACTGGCAATAATTGACTCTGGAGCCTGCAGCTGTTTTCTTGATGAGGCCCTGGCCAAGAGACTCTGTCTACCCCTGCAGAATAAAAAGAACTGTCTGCAGATACACCTGGCTGATGGCTCCCTAACCTGCTCCTGGCCGGCTACGCAAGAGACCCAGCCTATTCGCACCACCACAGACTCTGGTCATCAGGAGTACCTCCATTTTGATTTAATCTGTTCTCCCATGTTTCCCATCATCCTGGGACTTCCATGACTGCATGCCCATAACCCCCAAGTGAATTGGATCAAAAAGAAATTACTTTTGCTTCAGACTATTGTATCCAGCATTGTTTGCCCTCGACGAACAGACCCGTAACCTGCCTGGCGCTACAGACACAGTCCAGTGAACACTCCATGGTTCCCTCAGCCTTTCGGGAATTCTCGGATGTGTTCGATAAAAAGGGGGCTGACACATTACCCCCGCACAGACCATACGATTGTCCTATTGAACTGTTGCCTGGAGCGGAAATCCTTTTGGTCGGATATTCCCTTTGTCCGAGAATGAACTAGAGGCCTTATGGATCTACATAGATGAGAATCTAGAAAAGGGATTCATCCGCCCATCCTTTTCTCCTGCTGGAGCAGGCATCTTTTTTTGTAGAAAAGAAAGATGGAACTCTGAGGCCTTGTGTGGACTATAGAGACTTGAATAAAATCACGATTAAAAATTGCTACCCCCTGCCTTTGATTCCCGAGCTCTTCCAATGTCTCCAAACTGCCAGAACTTTTACCAAATTGGACTTGAGGGGAGCCTACAACCTCATCAGAATCCGGGAAGGCGATGAATGGAAAACGGCTTTCAGAACCCGATTTGGACACTATTAACATCTGGTCATGCCCTTCGGGTTATGTAATGCACCAGCCACTTTCCAACATCTGGTGAACGACATCTTCCGACAATTTCTTGATCACTTTGTAATTGTTTACCTGGATGATATTCTCATCTTCTCCGCCACATTGGAATTACATCGCAGTCATGTGAAAAGAATTCTGGTCACCCTCAGGAAGCATGGACTATATGTAAAAACCTCCATACAGTTTCTGTGCTTCGTGATCTCCACTAGGGGAATAGCATTGGACCCCCAAAAGGTGAAAGCAATCCTGGAATGGCCAGCTCCTTCTGATAAGAAAGGGATCCAGAGATTTAACGGCCAATTTTTATCGGCGATTTGTGAAAGGGTACTCGACCATTATTGCACCAATTACTCAATTAACACACAAGCAAGGACATTTCCAGTGGTCCCCGGACGCCCAGAACGCTTTTGACAGACTCAAGGGGTTGTTCATCATGGCTCCTGTGTTACAACACCCAGACCCTGCACTTCCCTTTGTTCTAGAAGTCGACGCCTCTGAAGTAGCAACAGGTGCAATCTTGTCTCAGCGTCAGGGACCTAAGGCCCTCCTTAATCCCATTGCCTTTGCCTCCCGTAAGATGAACCCTTCCGAAAGGAATTACGATGTAGGAGACCGAGAACTATTAGCCATCAAGTTTGCTCTGGAGGAGTGGAGGTATCTACTAGAAGGAGCCAACCATCCCATCATGATCTTTACAGACCACAAGAACCTGGAGTACCTCAGGACTGCCAAGCGTTTGAGGCCCCGACAAGCCCGTTGGGCGCTATTTTTCTCCAGGTTCAACTTCCATATTTCTTACAGACCAGGATCTAAGAATAGCAAGGCGGACGCATTGTCCAGAATGTTTCCAGAAACTCCCGAAATTACAAATCCTGGGACAATTCTGTCAGCACAAAACTTCTTGCTTATCCAACCAGATCTTAAAACGCCATCAAGCAAGCCTCTGATCGATGTGTGGAGCCCGAAGTATCATCCCTAAGGAAACAGGAGGGGCTGCTATGGTTCCAGGACAAGATCTTTGTCCCTCGGCAGGTCAGATTACAAATCCTCCGTACTTTTCACGATCACAAGCTGGCTGGTCACTTTGGTACCCAAATGTTTCTCGAGTTAATGCAACGCTCCTTCTGGTGGCCTAAAATGAGGCAGGATTGTAAAACGTACATCAACTCCTGTACGGTGTGTCAGCGGAGTAAGGGGTCCAATTCCAAGTCTTGGGGTCTGTTAAGACCACTGCCTATTCCTGATCAACCTTGGAAAGAGATCTCCATGGACTTTATTGTAGAACTACCTCCCTCGCAAGGATTCACCACTATTTTAGTAGTGGTGGATCGACTCTCAAAAATGGCACACTTCCTGCCCATGCTTGGCACACCATCTGCGCTGGACACAGCCAATATCTTCATCAAGGAAATCATCAGACTCCATGGAATACCCAACAGTATTGTATCTGATCGAGGTGTCCAATTTACCTCCAGATTCTGGAAGGATTTATGCAAGATCTTGTCCATCGAAGTATGCCTCTCCTCTGCTTACCATCCACAGAGCAATGGTCAAACGGAAAGAAGCAATCAGACCCTGGAGCAGTACCTCCACTTTTTCTGTACCTTTTCTCAAGATGATTGGGTCTCGTTACTGCCTTGTGCAGAATTTGCCTATATAACTCTGTGCATACTGCCTGGAACCAGTCTCCGTTCTGGGCCAATTATGGTTTCCATCCTTCCTTCCTGCCCAACGTAATCCCTGAAGCCTCGGTACCTGCGGTTCAAGATCGTGTTGGATTCATCCAGACTAACTATCGTTGGCTTCAGGAAGGCATGCAACAAGCCCAGAGTCTGTACAGAAGAAATGATCACAAGGGTAGAAGAGACAACCCTGTGTTCAAGACAGGGGATAAAGTGTGGTTATCCACCTTGAACCTCCGGCTGACATGTCCCTCATGGAAACTTGGGCCTAAATTCATTGGGCCTTTTGAGGTAAAGAGGGTAATCAACCCAGTGGCTTTCGAGCTTGCACTACCTAATTCCTACAAGTTCCATCCGGTCTTTCATGCCTCTCTGTTGAAACCAGTGGTTCCCAGTCCCTTTTCAGGAAGAGATAAGCAGCCTCCACCACCAGTACTGGTCGAAGAAGAACCGGAATTCGAGGTCGAGACCATTCTGGACTGTAGGAGAAGAGGTAGACAGATACAGTACCTTATTAAATGGAAGGGGTACCCCCCAGAAGATAATTCTTGGGAACCGTCTGGCAACATACACGCCCCACGGTTAATACAGGCCTTCCATAGGAGCCATCCTGAGAGGATGGCTAGCTTGGGCACCCGGAGGTTGCCCCTTGGGGGGGCACTGTCATGGGCAGGACGTACCAGCACAAATGCATCAGCGTGTTCCGGTACTAACGATCGTCCCGGTACGGGAGATCGGAAGAAGATCACAGGTGCGCATGCGTGCACGCATCGGAACAAGACAGCAGACGTACAGGCGCAATAGGCGTGTATGCAACGTCCAATAGAACCCCTTGGGGCACTATAAAAGACTGCTCATTCTGCCCTTTAGTTGCTGGATCGTCTTCAGCTCTCCTGAGTTCCTGACCTCTGCATTCCTGAGATTCTACTCGATTCCTGTTGTGACCTGACTTGGCTTTGGACTTCCACCTGCTCTCTCCTGCATTTGACCCTTGGCTTGCTCCTGGACTGCTTCCAGCCTTACTTCCAGTGTATGACCCCGGCTTGTCTTATAGACTCTGATACCTTCCGGATTCCTGGTTACGACCCTTGGCGTGGCTTAACAGATTCACCATCTCTTCTCTTCTTGCACCTGATTGGCAGCCTGCATTCGGGACTGTTCCTGCTCTTCACAAGTTACCCTGCCACCTGCCTGGTGTTCATCTCGGTGACCGTTGCTGTACCCCACCGGCGATCTGGGATACCTCCGCTGCTTCCTGCTGACAAGCCATCCTGCACGCTTCATCCATCTGCTCTGGTGAACCATGCTTCTTTGCGCTCAGCGCCTTCTGTCTCCAATCCAGAGGTACTAAGCGTTCAGCCGCAAGGGGAGCCTCTCTCGGCATCTCAGCCTCGGATCAGGTACATGACAGCTAAGAATATATGAAATCATGGTATGGTCACTGCTACCCAGACGTTCTTTTATATGAACATTAGTAATAAGCTCTGCATGGTTTGAGATGACCAGGTCCAACAGAGCATCATTCCTAGTCGGGGCCTCTATGAACTGTACCAAATTGTCTTGTATCAGGTTTATACATTTACAATTTTGCTCGTCTTGTAAAACACTCGCAGACCAAGTTACCTGCAATGCGTTGTTTTACTGTATATGTTTCAATATCTTAATTTACTAACTCTTTCAGGTCAAAAATGCAACTTCCATGTAGTAATATCTCCATTTTAAATTCATACCATGGTTGCCAATTTGCTAACAAGAAAATGCACAACATCCCTGTTGCCACAATTGTATTCTTTCTAAACCCCACTGGAAATAATTTTATTAATCATACTTATGAGCATGCTAGACAGGGGGACAACTTCATCAACAAAATATAGCATCAGCAAAATGTTTTCAATATTCATATTATTGTTATTTTCCATTCACTTCTTCCTGAGAGGTGTCTTCCTTAATATAGTAAATAATATTTACACAAACACATGTTAGACCTTAAATACATCCTCTCTCTCCACCTTACCCCTATTATGTTAGTGTCTGGTTTAATATAAAGGTGACAGACAAGGAAGTGCTTGTTGTGCAGTTGTTGCTTCTAGTTGCATCTCTGAATGGCCTAAGTAGATGACACACATCTCTGATAGGATGCCACTATCTGAGATAGAAGGGGCATATACTGACTGCTCTTCTATTGTGTTTCATAATGCAGTTGATAACCACTGTGTGTTTCCTCAAGAGGTGGTAAAGCATGTGCTGTATAGGGTTGGCTTTTGGGGTTTAAAATGGTATGACAGAGATGATAGAGAGAAGGTGATGAAATAGTAAATGCCATTAGAATCTGCTCCCAAAGCTTGATGTGAACATTTGAAGTAATGTTGTCAGTTTAGGTACTTTGAAAAGCTGTTTTTACTGCATCTCCCCTTAACTGAGCCAATGCACCATGAAAAACAAATACTGTTCCTGATCATAGTTAATGCTCATAGAGACAAGCTTCTGGACACACAGGAAGGGATCCAAGGAGAATGCCACTTTATGACCTACACAAGTTTACAATACAGGAATAGTTTTATTTGTGGAGCAGTTTAAATTCCTTTAGGTATCCTTGAGATTGAGCACAATCATCAAATGTCTTTCTTAAAGTCCACAGAATTATAAAGATGGTACTACCATGATTAAAACACCAGCAATTTGGGTAGGTAAATATTTTAGCGTAAAAAGTGTGGATTAGTGCATGATGAATGAGTAGTGATGGTGGGAGGAGAATGAGAAGAATAATGAGAAGGTCACACTGCTGATGGAAGTGAAGCTGACATAAGCTATAATGTAGCAAGTTTTTTTTTTTAGCATACCTTCTTCAGAGAAGTTTGAGTTTGTGGATGAGTGGTCACCATGGGCAACAAATGCAAAATCATAAGAACAAAAGTGCGCCTCTAAGTGTACCCATAAATGGAACAATTTATTTAGAATATTAAAAACTACTCACAATGGTAGTGAATTAAAAGCATTGGAGTGATGAGCCACTGCTGGCTATGCATCCACCAACTGACAGTTCTGCTGGGCTCCGGATCGTCAGAAGACAGGATCGGATGAGGGCTGTCTGGATGTACACAGGAACCGTCGGTGGCCTCCGGCGTTTCCTCATACGCTGCAGCCTTCCATTCAGGGACTTCCGGTTCCGGTGCCTGGATGATGTGGTGATGGCGACGCGTTTGCAAGGCCTACGCCCCTTCTTCAGGCCTTATCTGCACCATCTTGGAGATGGGCATATTTAAGGGCAGGATGTCGGGAGGTGTAAATGTACACCCCTTGTTAAAGCCCCAGGTTCTCTCTAACAAATCTGCTTCTACCATCCTACATCTGCCAGAGAAGATAATGGAAAGGAAATGTCTAAAGGACTGGGGGGAAAAAGAGGAAGTGGGAAATGAAAAAGAGTGGGGGGGGGGGGGGGGACAATGGAATGGTTT
>BLSH010187565.1:70431-91495 GCA_018402905.1 Glandirana rugosa | reverse complement strand
GGAAATGAAAAAGAGTGGGGGGGGGGGGGGACAATGGAATGGTTTCTAAATATTGTATATGAAAATGACATGGAGTATAAACTAATGTCACTGACTGACATGGATTTGTCTAGAAGATGTGTCTAAAAAGTATATATATATGTTTATATATGTGGAACACACACATATATAATAATAATAAGTATATAATAAAAGGTTAATATACAAAAACGAAAAATTATTATATATATAAAATTGACCTTTAAAACCAACCAGACTGTATGTGTGTATTATATCAAGGAAGGGATAATGGTAATGAAAAAAATATAATAATAAATAATGAGTAACTAAGACTGTAACTAAGACTGTTGGTGGGAAGTGGACTGGTAACTATACATCTGTCTATGCTGCTGATTCACAGGTGTAGTTCTATGCTGCCTGCATCTTCACCTGTCCGTACATTTAAGGGACTGTGCAGCCCCAGAGAATGCTCATAACTGAACATCCGCACCTAGTGTACCCTCTGTGCTAGGTGCCCAACGTCTTCCCACAGAGGGGAGAAATGGAGAGACCGCCATTGGGTGCACCCGTGAGGATGGGGTGCTGCCCTAGGATGGAAAGTGGGACCCCTCAGGGCAATTGGAGTCCTGGTGGAGCGCCTAGTCAGATAAAAACATTACGTTCAATTTCCTCATTAAGTCCACCAGGTGAAAGGAGGTCCAGATTATATATCCAGTACATTTCTTGTTGGCACAACCGCTTGAAACGTTCTGCCGGAGGGAATGTATTAGGTATGGATTCAATAATCTAGACTTTTAAACCTGCTGATGACTGATTGTGAAATTCAAAAAATGTCTGGGCACACTATGTATGTCGCTCCCACCTTCTACATATCTACGGTGCTCACCAAACCTTTTCCTAAGTGGCCTGATGGTCCTCCCAACATAGTGAAGGCCACAAGGACAGGATAAACAATATACCACATAATCTGTAGAGCAATTGAACTGGGAGATGGAGTATGTTTTCCCTTTGATAGTGAAATGTTTTTGCCCATGGGTGACATACTTGCAGGTAAGGCATAATGCTTTCCTGCATTGGAACATGCCCACCAGAGGAATCAAACAGAGTTGGTTTGGGCCTTTTTTAGAGGGTTTTTTAAGTTTGCTTGGGGCTATCACGCTCTTTATATTTCTAGCCTTTCGGTAGGACACCTTGGGCCTGGGGGGAATTACTGTTTTCAAATGAGGGTCTTCCAGTAGGATGGACCAATGTTTCTCTAGGACCTTTTCCATTTATTTGTGTTGGCTGTGGAATTGGGTAGTGAACCGAATGGGTTGTTGTCCTTCATTGTGGTGAGTACTTTTTATGCTAGTAGACTGAGCAGCACACTAGAGGTAAGCTTGATTGACTAAATCCACCAGGAACCCTTTTTCGGTGAACCTGTCAATCAATGATTTGCTAAGATGGTGGTAATCACTTTCCAGTGTACAGTTCCTTCTGAGCCTACAAAACTGGCTTTTTGCTATATTTGAAATCCATCTTGGATGATGGCAACTCCTGTAATGTAAGTATGAATTTCCTACAGTGGGTTTGGTATAGTTTTTGGCCATTATCTGTCCATCTTTGTGGAATAGGGTTAGGTCTAGAAACACAATTTCATTGGGATCCATGGCTGAGGTGAAGGATAAACCTGAGTTATTTTGATTACAGTAATGTACAAATTCCTGAATGGTAGTATCCGGTCCATCCCAGATGATAATATCATCTATGTACCTCCCATACAAAAATTATATGGGAGGCAAATGGTTTATTCTGCCAGATCTGGGACATCTCCCAGTGCCCAATGGTGAGATTAGCATAACTGGGGGCAAAAATTAGCCCCCATAGCTGTGCCAACCAGTTGGAGGAAGAAATCACCATTGAATTCAAAATAGTTGTGAGTTAAACAAAACTCAACTGACTCTATAATGAATTGGGCTTGTCCTGGGTGGATGGAGTAATCACTGGACAAATAGTGTGAGATGGCCTTGATGCCAACATCATGTGGGATCGATGTATAAAGTGAGTTGACATATAGTTATATTACATACTTATTATTATTATATATGTGTGTGTTCCACATATATAAACATATATATATATGTTTTAGACACATCTTCTAGACAAATCCATGTCAGTCAGTGACATTAGTTTATACTCCATGTCATTTCCATATATAATATTTAGAAACCATTCCGTTGTTCCCCCCCCCCCTCTTTTTCATTTCCCATTTCCTCTTTTTCCCCCCCAGTCCTTTAGACATTTCCTTTCCATTATCTTCTCTGGCAGATGTAAGAGGGTAGAAGCAGATTTGTTATAGAGAACCTAGGGCTTTAACAAGGGGGCGTACATTTACATTGAACGCCTCCCGACATCCTGCCCTTAAATATGCCCATCTCCAAGATGGCGCAGATATGGCCTGAAGAAGGGCCGTAGGCCTTGCAAAAGCGTCGCCGTCACCACCTCATCCAGGCGCCGGAACCGGAAGTGTCTGAATGGAAGGCTGCAGCATATGAGGAAACGCCAGAGGCCACCTACGGTTCCTGTGTACATCCAGACAGCCCTCATCTGATCCTGTCCTCTGACGATCCGCAGCCCAGCAGAACTGTCAGTTCGTGGATGCATAGCCAGCAGTGGCTCATCACTGCAATGCTTTTAATTCACTACCATTGTGAGTAGTTTTCAATCTTCTAAATAAATTTTTCTGTTTATGGCTACACTTAGAGGCGCACTTTTGTTCTTGTGTTTCCCTTTACTCTAGAAGACTGGTTTACTTCTCAAAGGTGCAGCCCTTCGGTGCACAGACTACTATTTGTTATATGGACTTTATGCCAGAATCTTGATGTTCAGATACTACCATTTACATGTTGGTAGCATATCCCAGCCACCCCAGTGTTATCCTTTGCGCTGTCAAATGAATTGTCTAAATGCAAAATCATATTTCCTCTAGGTATTGGGCACCAAACAGATGATGGTAAAGAGGAGTAACATTCTGGCATTGGTAGTCACTATGGGGTTTATTTACTAAAGATAGAGAGGGCAAAATTAGTCACAATTCTGCAGAGAAACCAATCAGCTTCTAACCTCAGCTTGTTTAGTTAAGCTTTAGAAATAAAACCTGGAAGCTGATTGGTTTCTCTGCATTATTGTGACTAACTTTGCCCTCTCTAGCTTTAGTAAATAAACTCCTATGCTTTTACCACAGCAAGGTTGTGACTGCTCTTCAAATGCTAGATGAGACACATTTGCATTTGTTGAATATTGAGGTGAAAATGTCATCTGGTATCATGGCTGAAGATAACTATAAAATGCCACCACTATTCTCTAACATACACAGCCCACTCAATCTCTACAATAACGAGAAACAGAGCTAGACCAGGAAATATAGCTGACACTCTTGAATCATAAAAACACCATCAACTAGTGCAGGGCTCAAAATTATAAGTCCTGAGCCACTAGCCAGGCTTTAAGAGTTACTCACCACCAGTTGCCTCACCCAACCCCTACCCTGCCCGCCCCTAATTCCACCCCTAAACACGCCCTCGTAAATTATCTCATGAAATTACACTGTTAAATGTTTTATGCAGAACTAAGTTACAAAAATACATTTTAACAACAACTTATTAACATAAAGCAAATCAGTGCCCATCAGTGCAGCCTCATCAGTGTCCATCAGTGCCCATTATAGCAGTCCCATCAATGCAGCCTTATCAGTGCTCATCAGTGTAGGCTCATCAGTGCCTGTCAGTGAAGCTTCATCAGTGCTTATCAGTGCCCATCAGTGCAGCCTTCTCACTGCCCATTAGTGCAGCCTTATCTGAGGCCATCAGTGCAGCCTCATCAATGCCCATTAGTGCAGCCTATCATTGCCCAACAGTTCAGCCTATCATTGCCCATCAGTGCAGAATATCATTGCCCATCAGTGCAGCCTAATAAATGGCCATCAATGCAGCAGGAAGGAATCAGGAGAGCCGGCCGGTTCACACAGAGCAGCAATCTTCCACTGTGACACAGCTTGGAGATGAACCACCAGCCACTATCAAACAAAGCCCCGCCTCCTGGACGGCATCAGACCAGTGTGTTGTCAATCATTGGAGCCGGTCCAGGAGGTGGGACTTTGTTTGACAGCTGCCGGCGTTTCATCTCCAGGCTGTGTCACAGCAGCAGATTGCTGCTTTGTGTAAACTGGCCGACTCTCCTGCTGACAGTTTCCTGGCTGATCGCTTTAGGCAGAAACATTGGGGCCATCAGAGCAGCCCAAGGGGCAGGGAGCTCCCCTCCAGGCCACTCTGATGGCCACATCGCTTCTGCCAGAAGCAATCAGTAAGGAAACTGCCAGCCCAGTCTGGTTCTGCTCCACACTCGCCCTCCACAAATTTCCACTCACTAAATTCGAGCAGGCGAGTGGAAATTTTGAGGACTGAACTAGTGATTGTGCTAATGATTAGAGTCACTGCATGGACAAGTCTAAAGTCAAAGGGAAATGGGTACCCTATACCCATTGGTCAGTATGGGGTAATGACCCGGTATCCCACACCCATTCACATATGGGAAACTGGGATCTGGGGGACCCCTTGTGAAGGGGGGCTTCTAGATGCTGATAAGCTCCCCACCTGCAGACCCAACAACCACAGCCCAGGGTTGTCAGAAGAGACCCTTGTCCCCATCAACATAGGGATAAGGGGATTTTGGGAGCCCCCCTGCCCCAAAGCACCCCCCCATGTTGAGGACCTCGTATGGTTCAGGAGGGGGCACTTGCTCGTCCCCCCCTTTCCTGACCTGCCAGGCTACACGCCTGGATAAGGATCTGGTATGGATTTTGGGGGGACCCCATGCAGTTTAAAAAAAAATGGCATGGGGTTCCCCTTAAAATCCATACCAGACCTGAAGAGTCTGGTATGGACTGGGGGGGATCCCATGCTGTTTTTTTCTTTAATTTTTTAATAGCTGGATGCTGGCAATTGCAAGCATGAGCCAATATAAATGTCTTTAGAAATGTAATTTTTGCTGCAGCATATTATATATATGCTACAGATGCGCCACTTTACAGGCAGACTAAGGGGACCACCCAGGCACTATATTTATTTATTTATTTTTAAACTGCACTTTTTTTGTTTTTCATTCAGCTATCAGTGGGGAAACCCATTGACAGCTGATGACTCATCAGTTGTTTACGGACATCACGGCTGGATTTCCAGCCCCGCTTCTTAACAACCAGCTTACACTGTGCCCTGATTGGGCAAAGCTTTGCCTAATTATGGCGCAGAATGCACTGTACAGCGCACAGTGCATTGCAGGGTGTTTGGTGGGGAGAACACCCGGCAACGCCCTGCAAATTCAGGTGTTCGGTGAACGGTCAAACAGGCAAATGTTTGGTCCAAACTCATGCTTGTGCTGAACCGTTCTCCCAACACTAGTCAGCTTTACCAGCACCCGTGAGTGTCATCTCTTTGCCACCTCACACACTGCGGCTTGCACTATCACTATAGGACTCAAACTAGACTCTGACAGTGACTCCTGTAGCCATTTTCATCTTTGGAGTTTGCCCCATCCATCGGGCTGGAAGTCAGCTCAGCCAACGGCAGGCTGTGGAGATTTCCCTGGTTATTCTGTCCTGCATTTTTAAACCTGCAGTGTCCCGAGGAGGAAATGCATCCATTTAGATGCATAGACATTCTTCTGGGGGGATGAGATTAACACAGCCACTACGAAGTAGCCATTTGGGATGTCATGCCTGATACAAGCCTCTGTTTGTGAGTGCAACTTTTTCATTGTTTTCAATTGTTTTAGTAATAATGTTAACTCCACTATGAGCCCGTGCACTCTCTCTTTTACTCTTGAATCATTCATGGTTCTAGACAGCTTTATCTTTTTGGTGATCCATAGAAGTAGCTCCTACTATTTAACACCAGCCCCTTCTTCTGAAATCTACCTTTAGCCAGCTCATTGAAAAAAATCACATTCAAAACATTTATTTCTCTCCTCCTCATCATCACATCCTTCTGCTATGGGTAACTCATTATAGCATTCTAAATGTTGGACATATTCTTATCTTTCTCAACAAGCTAGAAAACATGTAGAAAAATACATTTTTCATTAGCACCAGTGCCACATAGTTTATAAAGAAATTTGCATGACAGGGAACAAGTAGAAATGAAGATTAACCGCTTGCCAACCAGCAGCCCTAGTTTTACGGTGGTAGGTCAGCTCTCCTGTGCAAACCGTTGTTACAGTTCATTGGCTCACGCAGGCGCAGTTGCTGGTGGGAGCGCATTGCCAGCAGCACGTGCTCACCCCCGCTGCATCCTGCGTGAGCATGCCCATGGGTTGGGAGGACTTAATATCCACCAGCAACCAGCAATAACCTTCTACAAAGGCAGAACGGGATCTGCCAATGTAAACAAGGCAGATCTCTGTTCTGTCAGAGAACATGACATTGATCTACTGTTCCCAGTGATCGGGGATCATGTAACTGCCAGCCCAGTCCCTACACAGTTAGAACTTGCTGAGGGAACATGGTTAGCCCCTTGATCGCTCCCTAGAGTTTAACCTCTTCCCTGCCAGTGACATTGATACAGTAATCAGTGGCTATTTTTAGCTCTGATCGCTGTATAAATGTCATTAGTCCCAAAAAAGTGTCAAAAGTATCCAATCTGTCCACGGCAATGTCGCAGTCCTGATAAAAATCAGATTGCTGCCATTACTATTAAAAAAAAATAATAATAAAACTGCCGTAAATCTATTCCCATAGTTTGTAGACACAATAACTTTTGCGCAACCCAATCAATATACGCCTATTGCGGTTTTTTTACCAAAAATATGTAGAAGAATATATATCGGCCTAAACTGATGAATAAATTTGTTTTTTACTTTTTTTGGATATGTATTATAGAAAAAAGAAAAAAAATGTTTATTTTTTTCAAAATTGTCGCGCTTTGTTTGTTTAGAGCACAAAAAATAAAAAAATACAGAGGTGATCATGTACCACCAAAAGAAAGCTCTATTTGTGGGAAAAAGGATGTCAACTTTGTTTGGGTACAACATCACACGGCCATGCAATTGTAAGTTAAAATGTCCTAGTGCCGTATCGCAAAAAGTGCTCTGGTCATTAAGGGGCCAAATCCCTCCGAGGCTGAAGTGGATAAACTTCTAAGACTCATAGAATGAAATATGATCAAGGAGGAAGACTAACTAAATCTTTTTTGCAAAAACATTCTGAAGGTTTACCATCCAGGTTTGACTGCAAACAAGCTAACCATATGACAATTTAAGTTGCCTGGCTGTGATGCACAATCATGTTAATGATATCTACGGCAGCTTAGAAGCAATTCTTGCTTTCAATGCACCTGCTCTAAAGGCCCGTACACACAGTAAATTATCGGCGGAAAAAAGTTGTACAACAGCCTGTTGTGCGATAATCCGGCCGTTAGTATGCACCATTCGACAGCCAATTTTCAATTATCGTCAAACTGAAGTTGTATGAGAGGACTAGAAAACTTTTGTCTGCCAACAAGGCATCGTCCGATTTTCGGCTTGTGTGTACAGAAGTTGTCCAAACAACAGTTGGAAGTGCAAACACGAATGCTCGGAATCCAAGAAGTGTTCAGTCCTGTAAACCTGCATCCGTAATTCACATTCACCTGAACTTCCTCTTTATACGCTCCTAACATGTCACTACATTCGGCTTTGTCAAACGATAATTTTACTACCGTCAGTACGCTAGACAAAATTACGGGCAGCCGATTTTGATAAAAGTTGGACGTGAGGTCGTACAACAATTGCATAGTGTGTATGAGGCTTAAGTGGTAGCATATATTGAAAGCCAGCACATGTATTATAGTTATCATGTGTAGGTACACATAGTGGATAAGGTACACATAGTGGATAATTTCCTAAAAAAAAAGGTGATAACCTCAACCAAAACTATATTTGGAATGTTTATTTGATGTACCCAATCATGTGAAAATCAAAATCATGATTACTTTAAATACCCAATCATACGCAGATGTTTTGAATAATTGAAGTGAATATTTACACATTTATTTCAGTGAAGATTCTCAACTTCCATTGTAAATCAGCAATGATATTTACATCCACAGACAAGCTAGCCTTAAATAATAATGCAAGCTAACATCTATAGATGCTCTCTCCATTTCATCTTTTATAGTCTGTATGTTTACCTTCTTGCTAATGTTGCTAAGATACTCTTTTTGTATTAAAGAATTATAATACATTGTACTAAGAAGTTGACTTCTTATTCTGCTGATCTTTGAGGATTGTTCATGCAGCATTTAAAAACAATAGGCATGTTTTTCGTTTTTCAGTAAAGTGTTTTTTGTGAATTAATAACTGTAAGTAGGAGAGGAAATACTTGAAAACTGAAAGGCAAAACGGGTCTTTTATTTTTTTGGCCAACAGAATAATAAAGGAAAATAATTATTTTTTCTAGTTTTTCCCAAATGATGCTTGCATTTCATTGTATGCAGAATTTTTTTTTTTCTGCATGGCCTAACAACTGGTTGTGCGATACACTTTTGTGTAGCTTTAATCTATGCAGGAAATGCTTAGGGCAAAAAAGACTAAACAAACATGGTTTTTCTTTTTTTAACCAAAAGTAAGTAATATACTGTGACATATTCCTTTCTCATATATTTTTCTTTCCTTGTTAAAACTTTGGTGAGGAAACCTGTTGTAAAATTAATTTTCAAATGGGCTGAGAGACATTACAAGAAAAATGATTTTTTTTATACTGTAGTCTGATAAACAAAACAAGAAAAATTGGGTCATCAATTAAATTATAACAAACTGTTGTTTCAGAAACAAGTTATATTTTGAGAAAACTAAAAAAAAAAAAAAAAAAAAAATGTTTTTATCTAGAGAACTTTAGGCTGTAAATGAACACAAAGGAAAACCAGAAAACAATCCTTAAACCCCTGACCATGCCCATTTCTCTTCCATTACCACTTCCCCACTCCTTTGACCCCTGGTAGATAACAGGCAATAAATATAATATTGTTTTAAAACTCATGCATCTATGAGCAACAATAGCCTAGTCACAGTGAGCCACACAAATCAAGTCAGTAGAGCAAATAATTTGTGACAGCTAACAGTATAAAGGGTTTGGAAAGATAAAATGTTGATGGTACTAACTATACAACAAAAATGAAATGGTTACTGAATTTATTCTTGCCTACTTTCTTATTCTTACATTATTCTTTCCCATGTCAAAAAAAAAAAAAAAGATAAGGAAAAGCAAGCATTGTTACTATTACATTGGGTTCAGGTCAGATCTGCTAATAGACTGAATGTGATGCAAATTCAAAGAAATAAAAAGGTTAAACATTAAGCCTACTAAACATGGGCCGAATATTGTGTGACATCCGCTGGTTCAATAGAAACCACCAACATTTGGCCTGTATGTACTGTGGTCAGTTTGACAGAATGGCTGAGAGCACTGACCAGTGTGTTGTGGTGGAGGGGCTGTCCCCATGTCAGAATACAATAGCGCAGCAGGGGAGATTGCTATACTAACATTGAATAGTTAGTACAGTGGCTCCTCCTGAGCTGTCAGTTTTTTTTCATTCAGCCCTGCTGGGTCAAATGAAAAAAAAAGGGAATAGTGTGCACCAGGTTTTAGGATGAAACATTGGGTATACTGTAAGCTCAATGAAAGAAGATTAGCAAGATAAATAAATATTGTAAGCAATTTGTACATATGAATTAGACATTGCACCTCAGTGGTCTACCTAACTCAGTGCTTTTGCAGCCAATCAAAATCGCATGATGAAGCAATGCATTTACATGGAGAGTTGTGTCTCATCATAAATCCATCCTGGATGACTGTGCAACGGCATGTAAAGGACACAGGAGAGGCTTGGGTGGACAGTAAGAGATTATAGGCAAGCCAACCAGATGTTACCCAAATGTCAAAGTAACACAGCTCTCTTTGGCACAGTATATCAATCTAAAATTGATAACTAGTTTTCAAATCCACTTGGTTTAGTTTATGGTTCCATTTTTTATTTGAAGTCTTTATGTAAAAAGCAAGAGTGTGGGAATAAAAACAGGGGAATCATCTATTTGCAGTCCTTAAGAAACAAATATCCACATGATATAATCCACTAATGCCCAACCAAAGCTGAAATACCAGAGAATAAGCCTGGCCACTGCAGTGTTGGTGTCTGGTTGAAAGCGGTGAGTAGACTGTTCTCAATCGCACTACTAGAGATGTGTACAATGGAAAAATATGTTTCATTTTGGATTCATTCGTTAAGTTAATCATTTAATTTTTGTCATATTTGTTATGGTAGAATGATTCGTTTTTGAACTTTGTTTTGTATATTTCGATTTATTTCATACATTGGATTTGTTTTGTATATTCGTTGTTCCAAATCAATTTGTATTTTGGAAGATTGGCTATATTTGTTTTAACATGTTAATTTGTTATTTTGGGGGATTACTTATGCACTTTTTTTTGGATTGGATGGAGGCCATCAGAATCTACAAATCATAACATAATGAATGGAACAAAATTAATTTTGGATTCATTTGTTATGTTATGATTGGGAGATTGTGATGGATCCACCTCCATCCAACCTGAATACAATAAGTTGGAATTATCATCTTATTTTACTTTTATAGCTTACTGTATTTATTGCAATATGTTTCCATTTCATATGTAGTGCATTTTTTTTTATAATAATGAAAAATGTTAATGTGACATAAAAACAAAATGGATCTGATTAATTTGCTATGTTTTTACATAATTTTGGATGCTTCATACATTAAAAAAAGGTCCAAACTATTGCATCATGTCATCCAAATTAATCAAATGAATACTAATGAATTAGTTGTTTCATTATAATTTATTTTGGATTTGCTGAAATTCCCTACTATTGTGATTTAGAGATTGGTATATATCCAAATCTCTGAATTATGAAAATTTCATCCAAATTTTGATTCATAATGAAACAAATCACATATGTCTGCACACTACCACACCACCTGGATCCCCATTAACTTCTCTCTGAGTAGGCTACTAAAGAAATGTAGCACACATCACCTAAATGCTGATTCCCTTTCCCTTATCTATAGCAAAGAAAATAGTTGCTTTCTCCTTCCATACAGATTTACAACATGTAATATGTGCAATACCATGCACTTCACCCCCCCCCCCAAGAAAATCTTCATGGTTCATTCCCTAACCAATCACTGTAAGTGATGCTTAATTCTGGTACATAAATGGCAAGACCTTCACCATCTATGACTACCCTTAGTTGCCATTTGAAACTGCATTAGAATGATTGCATTTAGAATACATCTTACTGTGCACTATTAATTTTGAAGTCTGCAGTTTCTTAATATGGCTGAGCCTAATTTTGTTAATAAAAATGTCTTCTATATTCATCTTAGAATTTCCCTATTTTCCCTTTTTCCTGTCACGACTGTTTCCCACTGTTCATTACCGCATTGTTATTCTCTATACTCTTTATTCTCTTACTGTATTGTTTATTGTATTTCCCAGTTGCTGTGCAATACATGCCAACAAGCAGGTGCAAGCTCAATTAAAAATTCTCTCTGGAACTTGCCAGTGCTTAGCCTAAGGATTAGTTGAATTCAGAAATTGTTTTTTTTTTCCTTTCCTTTGTATACACTGCAGTTTGACAGAACAAAAGCAAAAAAGAAAATAATATAATAGCTGAACCCAATAAACTTTTTGTAAGCCTTTAACGAGCTCCCTAAAAGTGAAACTTCTATGATTGCCAGATTTTATAGAAATACAGTATATTGAAAAAGTGACAGGATAGATTTGCATATTCGAACTACTGGAAGAATTGCTTTGCTCATTTCTCACAATCTCAAATCTAAAACTGACCCATATGGTAATAGAACATAGAATGTAAAAAAAAAAAAGAAAAACATTGTTAATTGTAATATTATGCATGAAACAGAAAATGAAGCAATCAATCTAATCGTTCTCAATTATGGTCAAGCAAATGAATCATTCAAGATATCCGATAGAAATCAATATAGATAAACATTTCCTCCATAGTATAACTGACAGCTGTTTCTTTTATGATCTGTGAATGTAATTTAATACTTGTCCTGCAATATAAAATTGTTTATAAATATGTATAGGAATATGAAGTGAATGATATAGATACAATCTTCCCGCTCTTACTCCTTTGGTCCAGAATATCTGGAGTGGACTCTTTGGTATGATATAGACGTCAACAAGTGCTTGACCTTTTTTATGAGGAGAATAGTAAAAGGGATTACAATGACTGTCTGCAGGATGCATGAATTTAATTACATTTTCATAAGGCTTATGTTCTTTTCTGAACTTGAAGTTTCTAAAGCTTTTAATGTGCAGCTTTCATACATATAATGATTACTATTAAATTTGCCATCTCATATTATACGATTAATAATGCATTAGTAAAATGTCCTCCAGGTTCATAAGGTAATGCCCAATCAAAAAGAGCCATATACAATTATGTATCAAATATTATTGTTCACAGAGACATAAATGCAGGAAAATGTTGAATGACACAATTACATTTCATGGTAAAAAAAAATATATATATATATATAGCATCAGGGACTAATCTGCGTTGTATGTGAGACAAACAATATTACAATAAGCAGTATAGCCTATTTTGCCTTAATTACTCCTGAAAGCTTCCTACCTATGACCTCATTGGACATATAGGTGAGATTGCACCAATGTCATCTATTTAGACATAAAGCATATGGTCAAAATTTAAAATCATTATATTCATTTCCACATTGAATTTCAACTATTTCTAGGTGACGCCTATTAATTGAAATGATCTTCAAGTTTGTAAACTTACTTTGCGTCGATCCCCACAAATTTACTTCCTTGAATCCTGTTACACGTATTCACTATACCCTGTGGGTAGATGCTGAATTTCACAGAGCCTGCCTTGTGAACTACAGAGGTCCAGAAAAGAGGAGTTTTAGAGTGCTGGAGTCAGTACAGGAATCACTGCTTGCAGGCAGCAGGGCACCATGGAATATATAGTCCTTAGAAATTGAAAATAGAGGAGAATTAGCAGAGGAGAAGCCGCAAAGCATTCAAAGAATCCAGAAATTTGCAGAAAGCGATGGGGGGGTTTTGGGGAGGTTATCTCTCACCTCCAGTTTCATCTCCAAGAAGCAGGACACAGACAGCAACAAATAACTTGACAGAGATTTTAACCCTTCCCTACCCTATTCAAAAGCAAAAAAAAAGGGTACATACACTATGGGGTTGATTTACTAAAGGCAAATCCACTTTGCTCCACAAGTGCACTGCTAGTGCTCCACAAGTGCACTTGGAAGTGTAGTCGCTGTAGATCCGAGGCAGACTTGCAAGGAAAATTAAAAAAAACAGCATTTTTGCGTGTACATGATTGGATGCTAAAATCAGCAAAGCTTCCCCTCATTTCAGATCTTCCCCTCAGATCTACAGCAACTGCACTGCACTTGTGGAGCACTAGCAGTGAACTTGTGGAGCAAAGTGGATTTGCCTGTAGTAAATCAACCCCTGTAAGTAGTAATGCTGCTCATGAACACACTGGGGTTTATTTACTAAAACTGGAGAGTGCAAAATCTGGCGCGGCTATGCATGATAGCCAACCAGCATCTAACTTCAGCTTGTTCGATTAAGCTTTGACAAAAAACCTGGAAGATGATTGGTTTTTATGCACGGCTGCACCAGATTTTGCACTCTACAGTTTTAATAAATAAACCCCACTGATTTTTGGCCAACCAAATGCTACAACTTATGGGTGTGCAAAACAGTAATTTTAGACACAATTAAGAAGACATTGCACAGTCACGGGGACAGAGCAGTGTTCCCAAGCTTTCGTCAGTTGTGTATCATATGCCCTACTATTCAATGTTGGTGTACTGCAAGAAATCCAGAGCAAGGTATGTGTGACCTCTAAGACATCATCTACCTATGCTTTTATAGATGTATTTCTAGTTGTACCATTGATTTGATACAATTATTATATGCTGTGCACTCATTCCTATTTTATCTTTCTTACATGGCACAACAATATCCATCCATTATCTAATCAAGACCCTGCACTTTCAAAAATTGTATACTCATACAGTATATGCCAGTACTTGCGCTAACGCCAAAAGTTACCTGCACAAAAAGGGTCCAAAAGTTCAATATGATTCCAGCCGTGAAAGGGTTAATCTTCAATAACACCACAACCTTGCTGCTTTCACAACCAGTGGGCACTGAAAACTGAAAGAACACAAACATAAGAGAAGAGTGCACAGGCTTTGGTGCAATACCCTTTATTTTTGTAATAAAAAAAACTAGATAAAAATGCAATCACAAGCAAAGATAAATCAGAGCTTATCAACCCCCCCCCCCCCATGGTACTGTACACCAAAATCCTCTTACCGCCCTTAATAAGAGCTCCAGCTGACACTGTGGATATGGCAGCAGTCCTGGACTCAATGCAGCCACCACTATGTTTGATCACATGCAAGTTCATACACAGGAATCCTCTGGGGTCACATGGTGCGAGCAGCTGGCTGCTGTTGGGGTTTGTGAGCTGTTGCCACAACAACATGTTTTGGAGGGCGTGGCCTCCTTTATCAAGTCCACCCAGTAGCATTAAGAAAGTATGTAGTCTCTGCACTTAGGAGAGAGGGTAGAGATACTAAATAGGCTGCTGCCCTTCCCAAGATCCCTCAAAGAGGTGTCTAATAGCAGGTATATATTACCTATATTTTGGTAAAAATTTATAAATAAATAAATTGATATTAGTGAGTAATGATAAGGTGTCCTAATGAGTAGAGTGTATATTGTTAACACAATTGTGAAAAGGTAAATATATGTATTGATTTTGCACAACAAAAATGCACATTTAGGATTTACATACAGTATCTCACAAAAGTGAGTACACCCCTCACATTTTTGTGAATATTTTATTATATCTTTTCATGTGACAACACTGAAGAAATGACACTTTGCTACAATGTAAATTAGTGAGTGTACAGCTTGTATAACAGCCACCATTATTTTCCAGCACTGCCTTAAACCTCTTGAGCATGGAGTTCCCCAGAGCCTCACAGGTTGCCACTGGAGTCCTCTTCCACTCCTCCATGACGACACCATGGAGCTGGTGGATGTTAGAGACCTTGCGCGCCTCCGCCTTCTGTTTGAGGATGCCCCACAGGCACTCAATAGGGTTTAGGTCTGGAGACATGCTTGGCCAGTCCATAACCTTTACCCTTTGTATCTAAGTTAGTGGTCGTCTTGGAGGTGTGCTTGGGATTGTTATCATGTTGGAATACTGCCCTGTGGACCAGTCTCTGAAGAGAGGGGATCATGCTCTGCTTCAGTATATCACAGTACATGTTGGCATTCATGGCTCCCTCAATGAACTGTAGCTCCCCAGTGCCAGTAGCACTCATGCAGCCCCAGACCATGATACTCCCACCACCATGCTTGACTGTAGGCAAGACACAGTTGTCTTTGTACCCCTCATCTGGTTGCCGCCACACACGCTTGACCCATCTGAACCAAATAAGTTAATTTTGGCCTCATCAGACCACAGGACATGGTTCCCGGAATCCATGCCCTTAGTCTTCTTGTCTTCAGCAAACTGTTTGCAGGCTTTCTTGTGCATCATCTTTAGAAGAGGCTTCCTTCTGGGATGACAGCCATGCAGACCAATTTGATGCAGTGTGCTGCGTATGATCTGAGCACTGACAGGCTGACCCCCCACCCCTTCAACCTCTTCAGCAATGCTGCCAGCACTCATAAGTCTATTTCCCAAAGACAACCTCTGGATATGACGCTGAGCATGTGCTTCTTTGGTCGACCATGGCGAGATCTGTTCTGAGTGGAACCTGTCCTGTTAAACCACTGTATGGTCCTGGCCACCGTGTTGCAACTCAATTTTAGGGTCTTGGCAATCTTCTTATAGCCTAGGCCATCTTTATATAGAGCAACAATTCTTTTTTTCAGATCCTCACAGAGTTCTTTGCCATGAGGTGCCATGTTGAACTTCCAGTGACCAGTATGAGAGAGTGAGGGCGATAACACCAAATTTAAAACACCTGCTCCACATTCACACCTGAGACATTGTAACACTAGTGCATCACATGACACCAGGGAGTGAAATGACTAATTGGGTCCAATTTGTACATTTTCACTTAGGGGTGTACTCACTTTTGTTGCCAGTGGTTTAGACATTAATGGCTGTGTGTTGAGTTATTTTGAGGGGACAGCAAATTTACACTGTTATACAAGCTGTACACTCACTACTTTACATTGTAGCAAAGTGTCATTTCTTCAGTGTTGTCACATGAAAAGATAGAATAAAATATTTACAAAAATGTGAGGGGTGTATTCACTTTTGCGAGATACTGTATATATATATATGGCAACATATCAACTTATTAAGCACTTTGCAATTTGTTTCACATAAATCTGGTATTTGATATATTTACCTTTTCACAATTGTCTTAATAATATAGACTCTACTCATCAGGACACTTTATCATTACTCACTGATATCAATTTATTTATTTATTATACAGTATCTATACAGTATCTCACAAAAGCAAGTACACCCCTCACATTTTAGTAAACATTTTATTATATCATTTTATGTGACAACACTGAATAAATTACACTTTGCTACAATGTAAAGTAGTAAGTGTACAGCTTTTATAACAGTGTAACATTGCTGTCCCCTCATAATAACTCAACACACAGCCATTAATGTCTAAACTGCTGGCAACAAAAGTGAGTACACCCCTAAGTGAAAATGTACAAATTGGGCCCAAAGTGTCAATATTTTGTGTGGCCACCATTATATTTCAGCACTTAACCCTCTTGGGCATGGAGGTCACCAGAGCTTCACAGATTGCCTCTGGAGTCCTCTTCCACGTCTCCATGATGATATCATGGAGCTGGTGGATGTTAGAGACCTTGCGCTCCTCCACCTTCTGTTTGAGGATGTCCCACAGATGCTCAATAGGGTTTGGGTCTGGAGAAATGCTTGGTCAGTCCACCAGCTTTACCCTCAGCTTCTTTAGCAAGGCAGTCTTCATCTTTGAGGTGTGTTTGGGGTTATCATGTTGGAATACTGCACTGCGGACCAGTCTCCGAAGGGAGGTGATCATGCTCTGCTTCAGTTTGCCACAGTACATGTTGGCATTCATGGTTCCCTCAATGAACTGTAGCTCCCCAGTGCCAACAGCACTCATGCAGCCCCAGACCATGACACTCCCACCACCATGCTTGACTGTAGGCAAGACACACTTGTCTTTGTACTCCTAACCTGGTTGCTGCCACATACTTGACACCATCTGAACCAAATAAGTTTATCTTGGTCTCATCATACCACAGGACATGGTTCCAGTAACCCAGGTCCTTAGTCTGCTTGTCTTCAGCAAACTGTTTGCAGACTTTCTTCTGCATCATCTTTAGAAGAGAAGAGAGAGAGACTGGGTTCACACATGTGCAATCACAAACGTTGCATGTGATTTGCACAGCATTGCTGTCTGTGCGATGCAAATTACAACCACATTACAAAATGTGAGGAGTGTACTCACCTTTGTGAGATACTGTATCACTTACTGTGACTTTGTTTTAACATTTGCACTATATGTATCGTGCTATTCACAGTGTGTGATATTTTAAATATTGATTGTTGTATATTGGCACTCGCACTTTATGACCAATGAACTTTTCTTTTGCAGATATTTTTATTAAGATTTATGGTTGATAGTAGCGCAGCACTTTTGTTTGTAAATATCATTTTGAAGTTGAGTGAATAACTTTAAGTGTCAGCAGCTGCTTTTTTCTTGCATTGAGCAAGATATCACTTGGTGGTATACACATATATATTTATTTTTCTAACAATATTATAAATAATATTTCAAATATATGGTTTTGGTAGATTAACATTGCAAGAGCTGATGGTGTCCCCTTGCTGAATTCGGACTGTGTCCCCTTCATGTTCGACAGATGTGAGTGCTGGGAAGATTAGACCAGGTTTGCAGTTGCTGCCTATTGTGGGCGGTGTCTCCCTCTTAGAGCAGTAACCCCTGGTGTGAAAGCTTGGCTCCGCTGCATAGGGATCACTATTCAGCAGTATATACATTTTTTGTTTTGGATATTTTTTTGGTTACTTGTTTACATTTTTTGCGCTGATTGGTCACAATTTCACTTTAAACCCTGTGGCAGACCCATGATCAGTGGGATTGATTTGCTTTTTTCCCAGGTTAGGGGAATACCTGGACCATTTTCTGAAACCATTAGTACAAAAAGGGAAATCGTATCCTAAAGATAGCATGTGACTGATACAAGAATTACGACAAGTTGAAGGGACAGAGAATTATATCCTTACCACGGTTGACGTGAACTCATTGTACATGAGCATTATACAAAAGGGTGGTTTGAAGCGAGTGGAAAAAGCATTACAACAAGTCACTGAACTAATACAAGAAAGGATTTGATTTATCTTGGAGGGTTTAAGATTAGCCATGGAAAGCAACTATTTTTGGCACAAGAAAGAATATTGTGTCCAGACCAAAGGTGTAGCCATGGGGACTTGTTATGCCCCTAGTGTCACAAACCTTTTCATGGAATGTGGGAAGAGAAGTACATATATAGTCAGCCATGGCCTCAACTGAGGTTTTATCACAGATATATAGATGCCATTGTTATCTTGTGGGAGGGGGTCATCTGAATCACTTGAATTCTTTTTGGAGAAAATCAATCAGAACATCTATGGCATCTCCTTCACTGGAAAATGGGACCATCAGCAGATAGATTATCAAGATTTACAGATATTTAAAACAAATGGAGTCTTACATACCAGGACTTTCTTCTACTGACCGTAATGGCTATATACCCACCTCTAGTTGTCACCATCCGAAATGGAAAGAAAGTATTCCTAAGGGACAACTTATGAGGTTGCGTCAGAACTGTGATTCTTTAGCAGACTTTGACGCACAAGCAGATGCAATGATAAACAGATTTAAAGAAAAGGGATACCTAGATAAGAATTTGATGAAATTCAAGACAGAGATCAGGAAGATGGATCCAAATTCCCTACTCAGGAAAAAAGAAAAGAAGAAAGAAACATACATTGAGTTGGCTTTTATCACAGGATATAACAGACAATACTGGTCAGTGGAGCATATAGTGAAAAATGATTGACCCATTTTGAAGTCTGACAGGATCCTATCCAAGATCCTACCAAACAAACCAAAATGTGTGTATAAAAAAGCACCCACCCTGATAAACTATCTTGTCCACAATGTCATTGACCTCCAGAAAAAGTATCATTGTTTTCAAATCTGAAGGGATTCTTCAGATGTGGAAGATGCCTGCCTTGTAGGGCCAGCAAAATCAGCCAAAGAAAAAGGAATCCTTTAGATCTAGTGTGACAAAAAAGAATTCCAAATTAGAGAACTTATAACGTGCAATAGCACACATGTCACCTATGTCATTGAGTGCCCTTGCCATTTACAATATGTGGTTAGAACAACTAGACACATAAGGATTAGGGAACATATCAATAACATAAAAAAAGGGTTCCCCAAGCACAGCCTCTCTAGACACTTTCAGGAAGTGCATCAACAGGACCCCTCAGGATTATTTTGTTTATGAAATAGACCTGATTAAGGATCACTGGAGAGGTGGAAACAAAAAGATAAAAATATCACAGAATGAAACCAGGTGAATATATAGGCTTGGGGCCTTATGCCCTGGTGGCCTGAACATAAATATCAACCTTAACTGCTTTATGTCCAATTTTTAATATTATGGGAGCTTCTCAGAATCTGTTCTAACCACCCCTCTTATTTACATGTTTTTAACAATAGTTATAATATTGGACAAATTGATTCAGTAGTTTTAATACTCATATTGCATGATTATATTCCTTGTCTTTTCCTAATAAGTGTGGCAAAATGGCGTCTCCTGATGCTACTTAAGACGTAGGGTGCAACAAGATGGCCGTCTCTAATGACGTCCTATGACGAAACGCATAAGGCGGAGCTAGGTGCGCGATTTGTCACTTCTGGGTATCCATCTCCGGTTTGCCTATCAGCTTTTTTGGAATGCACGTTGCTTTTGCTATGACGGCGAAATTACGCTGCACTGGATTGTTTGAATTTAGCACTCTAAAATCCCCCCATGCTATGAGTCCCCTTTCCTTTTAACCCTTATATGTAGGAGCATCTGCACACCAGTTCATCTGTGTAGCGGAGGTCCCCCCCTGGAGTAATACAAGCACCAGTGATGGCTTACATGCAGTTTACCCCTGCAGGGGTGCCGTTATCTGGTAAGTGGGGACCCTAGAGGGGAGCAGAAGTGATTCTAACACCTCTGCACAGTGTATGATTTGTACTGCACAAAGCACTTGATGGATCCTTCCACTGGTGTCCATTTATGAAACTGAGAACAGCCGCGATCTGGAGGATCATGGCTGTTCTCAGATCATTAACAGTTTATGAAACTGATATGATCAGCAGAGAACATGTTCTCCAGTGATCTTCGCAGCAGACAGCAAATCTGTCATTGACTGTCACAGAAACGGCCAGTTTAAGAAGGTGCAATTTGAGCACCTCACTGGCGATCTGTGGCAGAAGTCTCACTCCCCGATACTCAAGCTCCAAGGTTGAGAATCTAGGAGAGAAGTCAGAAGCTGGCTGAGGATTCTGGAGGAAGAAGGAAGTTATTGACTTTCTTCTTTCACCTACCGAGCACCAGAACAGTGCAAAGCACATCTTCCCCACCAATAGAGACATCAAAAGAAGCAGGTTAGGAATGTATAGTGTGTGTGTGTGTGTGTGTGTGTGTGTGTGTGTATACTATAGGTAGAGATACATATATATATACATATATATATATATATATATATATATATATATATATATATATTATATATATATATATATATATATATATATATATATTATATATATATATATATATATATATATATATATATATATATTATATATATATATATATATATATATATATATATAT
>BLSH010187565.1:58344-69192 GCA_018402905.1 Glandirana rugosa | reverse complement strand
ATTTAAAGTTATTTCCCTGTCCCCCTTTCTTTGTAGGTCACTTGTCCCACCCTTACCCCCATTTCCTTCCTTTTGCAGACCTCTAGGACCTTCCAGGACTATTTTACAGCCATTTTTGTGCCTAAAAGTCCATGTCCCCATTGATTTGAATGGGGTTCGGGGTCCAGGACAAAGTTCGGGTTCTGTCCGGACCCGAACCCGGACTTTGTCCCGAAGTTTGGCCGAATCAGCAGAACCCGGACTTCTAGAAGTTCGCTCATCTCTACTCACTACACAAAACAGGCACAGTGAAACAGCAGTTGTAGGTAAAAACACAAGTGTGGTTTATATACAGTTGTAGAAAAACAGCAAAACACAAACAAACATCAAAATAAATCCTTGCCAACTTGTCCACTTACTAAACTTGTAGGTTTCCCTGACTGCCAGTTAGGTGCAGCCTTGTGCTACACCTAGCACCTATATCCTTACTGTTATAATCATGCACACAGACTTAGGCTTACCGCACAGGATTTTGGTGTAAAGCTCCCCAGTCTATTCACACAGAAACTGGTTCCAGGGTGGAGCAACTCCCTACGCCTGCTAGGAGTTTTTTGTAAAGACCTTAATGAGCCAGCTTATCTCAGCTGGGCTCATTACCTCTACCCCTGCAACATTTCCAGCACTTCCCCCTAGTGGTAGAAATTTGTACATGTTTTAAACCTGGGAGAAATGTACCTGCCATCTTGAACGCAACCAGGCGTTTTTACCTGCCTGCTGTCAATATATATATATATATATATATATATATATATAGCGAGAGAGAGAGACAGAGAGAGATTTATATATATGGTTTTTATGTAGATGTTTCACAGATCACAGTATGTACTGGGAAATGGTGCAAGAATCATACCGCATAGGTGTGAACACCCATGTGATCCGATTCCAGTGCGGGCCAAAAAAAGGGTCCTGCAGCATATTGGTGCATATGCAATGTGATTGTAATTTGTATCGCACAGACAGTGCATGTGATCTGCACAGCAATGCGGTGAAAATCAGTCGAATGCATGATCGCCTCGAACATCGGGGGTTCGCCTGTTCAGCACATCCCAAACATTATGGGGCATTCCCATAATGCATTCCAATTGCGAGGGAAATGCCGCCTGCTGATTGGCCAAAGCATGCACATGACCTGCATGCTTTGGCCAAGCACAGAGCGCTCTGCTGTGAGAGCTATGATTGGCCAAAAGCAGGGTGCCTTTAGCCAATCACTGCTCAGCAACCTCAATCCAAGCCCCACACCATTTAAAGCCACTTGTACAGCAGCTCTATATAGTGTGTATAACGGTGGGTAGAGAGACAATGAGCTTAGCTAGCGGCAGCAGGCAGCAGGCAGTTTAGTGTAGCTAGCTGATTATTGTGAAAAGCATATTAGATAAATAGATAGATAGCTCAATAGATAGATAGAGCAATCTATATACAGTCAGTTAGTGCAGGCAGTTTAGTGTAGAGTGAAATAAATACTAGATAGATAGGGCGATCCGTATACAGTCAGTTAGTGCAGGCAGTTTAGTGAAGAGTGAAATACATGATAGATAGATAGATAGATAGATAGATAGATAGATAGATAGATAGATAGATAGATAGATAGATAGATAGATAGATAGATAGAATGATCTGTATACAGTCAGTTAGTGCAGGCAGTGCAAAAATAAAATTCTTCTATCTCTGTGGCCTCTTCTGCAGAATTGTCCTCTGAACCTGCAGTGCTCCCTAAGCGTTCAAGGGGCCATGTAAGCAGTCAGGCTAAAAGATGCCATGCAGTGCTTGAGTTTGTCTATCTTGGGAAAAGAAGCCACACAGGGGCAGAGATTCTGTCAGCTCTGCGGGGGCAGGCTCAGAGGTGGTTGACACCACAGCAGCTTGAGTCAGGAATGGTTGTATGCGACAATGGCACCAACCTTCTCTCTGCCCTCTGACAGGGACACTTGACACATGTTCCATGCTTGGCAAACGTCTTGAATTTGGTGGTACAGAGTTTCATGACCAGGTACCCAGGCTTACCAGATATCCTGAGGCAGGCCAGAAAAGTCTGTGGTCATTTCCAACGTTCATACATTGCCAGTGCTGTCAAGCACCTGGTGGTGGAGTCTGGCTTATGCAGGGAGCAACCTTTCTTACGACCCTGATTCTGGAACCCCTGGTAGTGTAAACAGGGAGCTTGAGAGTACAGGGAGGCACGAGGGCTTGGATGAGTATTAGTGAAAGCATAGAGGGTTCCTCCGGAGCTCGTGCTTGGAAGGTAGCATAGTGGTACAGTCTGGGTTGGACATGGGTAACGCTGTAGAATGGACAGCACTGGTTGCAGGGTGCTGTCTACTTAAATGGGCCATTTGGCGACAATGCCGGTTCGCACGCACGTGCACAGGAGCTTCCGGATCCGAACTCCAGGGGCAACGGTTGTTTCTTGATAGATGGGCATTCTGCCCAGGTTTCTTCGTATAGCTTCCTGACATTGTCCCCCCCCCCCAAGGGCAGCCTCCGGATGCCCAGATGGGCCACTTTCTCTGGGTGATCCCTCTTGAAGATCCTGACCAATTCTTCAGCATGTATGTTGCTCTCCTTCTCCCAAGAACTTTCTTCAGGGCCGTAACCATTCCATTTTATTAAATATTGGCTGTGGTTACCCCTCTTCCTACAGTCCATGATAGCTTCCACTTCATATTCCTCCTCTCCATTCACTAGAACTGGCTTTGGTGGGCTGGTCCTCCTACCTGGGAAATGGTCCGGGGTTTCAGGTTTTAGCAGGGTTACGTGAAATACAGGGTGAATCTTTAAAGACAGAGGTAACTCAAGTTCATAGGCCACCCTGTTGATAATCCTCTTGTCTGGGAATGGGCCAATAAATCTGGGGCCCAATTTCTTAGAAGGGCATGCCAACTTCAGGTTTGTAGTTGCCAACCAGACCCGTTCACCAGGTTCCAGATTTAGTTCACCTCGCCTTTTCTTGTCATAGACCTCCTTGTTGTACTTTTGGGTCTTAGACATTGTTTCCTGCAACAATTTACTGTTGTCTTTGAAAAAGTCCATTGATCTCTGAACAGGTGGTACTGAGCTTTCAGGAATCGGGTTAGGCAAGCCGGACGGGTGGAACCCATAGTTTGCGAAGAATGGGGACTGGTTGGTGGCCGAGTGGACCGTATTATTGTACATGAATTCGGACAATGGAAGTAGCTGGATCCAATTATCTTGAGAGAAGGTAAGAGAAGCAGCACAGGTACTGTTTCAACATTTGACTGGTCCGTTCTGTCTGACTGTTAGTCTGTGGGTGGTAGGCTGAAGAGAGAGATAGCTCAATGTCTAGAGAGGAACACAGGGCTTTCCAGAACCTGGAGGTGAACTGGGCTCCGTGGTCAGATATTTACTGGTAACCCGTGAAGTCTGACAATTTCCTTGATAAATACTTCTGCTGTTTTTGGCAGCAGTGGGTGTGCCTTTTAAGGGGAGAAAGTGAGCCATTTTGATGAGCCGATCCACCACTACAAAAATGGCTGAATAGCCCTCTGATGTGGGCAATTCCAAAATCCATGAAGATCATGGTCCAAGTCCAAGTTCGCAAAGCCAACAAACCACTGGACACCTTTTTTGTCAGCTGGGGCTGTCCAGTCTACAATGGCAGAGACCTTTTGTGGGTCCATTGTGATTCCGGTGGTCAAAATGACTAAGCCCAGAAACTGATTGCTTTGGCATTCAAAGATACACGTCTCGGCTTTGGCATAAAGTCCATGTTGCCTGAGGCCGACCCTGGACTTTGTTGGTGGTGGGCATCTAAAGAAGAGGAAAATATGAGGATGTTGTCTAAGTAGATAATGACAAACTGATCCAGATAGTCCCTGAAAATGTCATTCACAAAATGCTGGAATGTGGCCGGAGCGTTGCAGAGCCCGAAAGGCATAACCAGATACTCAAGATGCCCGAAGCATGTACGGAAAGCGGTTTTCCACTCATCACCTTTCCTTATTCGGTCCAGTTTTTGTGAAGACAGTGGCTGCCCCAAGTCGTTGGAAGAGTTCAGGTACAAGTGGTAGCGGGTGCCAGCTTTTTACAGTAATTTTGGTTCAACTCCCTATAGTCGATGCAGGGCCATAGAGTGTGGTCTTTCTTTTCCACTGGGGATGTGGATGGGCAGATGGTGCCCTTTTTAAGGTTGTCATCTATATAAGTCTTCAGGGCCGAGAGTTCTACCTTGGTCAGTGGAAAGATTCGCCCAAAGGGCACTTCTGCTACTGGGAGGAGCTCGATAGGGCAGTCGTAGGGTCTATGGGGCGGCAGGCACTCTGCCCCCTTTTTGCTAAAAACATTCAGGGAACTTCCGGTCCGGCGCTCCATGGCTTAGCTGCACGCTCGCTCGGTTCCCGCAGCAAGCCTCTAAAATCAGCCTATAAAGCTGCCTCATCCGCCCTAAACAGTACGGGCCTACACCAGAGAAGTCCCAGAATGATGGAGCGGTACCTAGACAAAGGTACGCCCCTATCGTTCCTGCAGCAAAGGGGAACCGAAGACGCGGGACAAGCCGCGGCGCCTGTCATGGCGACCGCGCCGGGGGGAGCAATCATTTCCGAACCTTCGGATCTCACAACGACCGTGGATATGCACAACACGGAGCTAATAGCCCAGGCTGTGGTGGCTCTCCTGGCCCCCGCAATTGCATCCACAGTGGAAAGAGCGATGCAGGCAGGAATGGCTCAGTTACATAAAGACCTGAGGGAACAGGCAGCCAGGCTCACGGAGGCCAAACAGAGAATCACACATGTGGAAGAAGAGTTGTACCACACACAAGACTCAGACCGAGCGCAGGACACCCAAATTCGTCTCATAATGGAAAAACTTGAACAACTCGAGAACAGGTCAAGAAGGAGTAATCTGAGATTTATTGGGGTACCCGAGTCGATCTCCCCCACGGCGCTACCCCACTTCTGCGTGGTCAAAATACCAGAGACCCTAGGCCTATGTGGTCCTTTCCAGGTGGAGCAAGCGCATAGGCTGGGCCCCCCGGGGTCTGACCGAAACACACCGAGACCTGCCATAGCCAAATATCGGAACTATATGGATAAACATGGCATTCTATAGAAATTACGTCAAACAAAATCCCTCATGATCGATGGAGCAAGGATTCTCATTTTTTGCTGATTATTCTGCCGAGGTGGCGAAGAAAAGGAAATCCTTCCAAACCGTTTGTGCGGAACTTTTTAAGAGGAACATCAGATTCACCCTGGCCTTCCCGGCTATACTACGCCCCAAGGCCCTGTCCGGGGAGCAGCTAACCTTCACCGATCCTTCTGAAGCTGAACGCTTCCTGCACTCCAAAGACCCACACACTACGCTCCTTGGACCAAAGGAGCCCCAGGAAAGACTCGGCCAAAAGGCTGAAAACAAACGGCCCGCATAACAACAACATGGAAATATCTACCTGAACCTGCCGCATCAGTTGACTTTCTCATCCACATCTTCCCTCCTCTGGGGATAAGCCAGATGAGTATACCACCTTCTTCTTTAAGACATGCTACATCCTGGACGCACCATTGTACTTTTAACTCCCCCCCTCCCCCGGAACAGTGCCCTCTTCCATACCACTATCCCGTGTTCTTCTCTTCAAGCGGAGAGTCTCTCTCCTTTGACGGGAAACCCTGATATCTCCCAAATGGCACACTCAGATTTGCTTGCTCATCCTGACACATTAGGCTGTAGGCTGGGCAACAGAGCTGTACTTTTAGGACCAAACGTCTATCATTTGTTACTGTTCTCTTTGACTGTTTCGTCCCTTTGCCTCCTTCCACATGGACTGCCTCCCATGCACGCAAGCTGTTTCAGCAACCTCCCGGCCGCAATATTGGGCCTAAGGTGACCCTATCATGAATTACTATACAGTGACACGTCACTTTGCAATCTTGATGAGGTTATGCTTTAGGGAGTCGCATTACTTGCAGTACAACCATGTAGAAGAAAGTAAATTGTTTATCAGATTGGAAATGTTTTGAATTTAAAACTGTATTGCACATCCTTATTACCACTCCTTTCCCCCTGCTGCATACCCTCCCCAACTTTCCCTATTGCTCAGTCGGCACTCATGTTCAAAATAGACCTTGCACCACCACCTTTCAAAGTAGCCCCCTATCCTTTAGGGTCTCAAACCACACGTCAACTAGCCCGCTCGGACTGCTCAAAACTTGTTTTCATGAAAATAATTTCGTGGAATGTCAAGGGGCTTAGATCCCCTAACAAACGCATGAAGATATTGTGGCACCTCCAACAGCTACAAGCAGATATAGCCTTACTCCAGGAGTCCCATTTATCATCCGTAGACTTTTGGCGTATGAAAAAGTTATGGGTAGGCACAGTGTTGGGTTCCAAAGCAGTAGGAAGAAAAGCTGGAGTCCTAATCCTGCTACACAAAAATTTTACAGCTCAAGTTATAGCCACGGACGTTGATACCCAAGGCAGAATAGCTACGCTACACGTTAAGTGGGGTAATAGGGATCTAAATATTACAAATGTTTATGCCCTGAACAACCTAGTGCCCTCTTTTTTTTTTTTTTCTTAATTTCTGTTTATTTGGTTTTTGTTGAAATATAACAAAACAGAGCCTCTGGGCATACCCTGGCTCAAAATAGTACAATGTGAATGAGTAAAGTAAGACATTTTTACATTGCTTTTAATATAACAATATACTTACAAATAAGACTTTGAAGTATTATATTTGTCATTAATACTTAACAATATAATTTGAGGAAAAGGGGAACAATATTCTTGTATTTGTTCGCAGAGTAAATCCCCATAGTTTGTGAAGTAAAGAGTATAAGTGTGGATAATTCTTCCTTGCAAATTAAGAGAGAAAGATGAGAAAGATGAGCAAGTGTTGGAAGCAGAAGGAGCAGTGAGGTAGGAGCACTGAGTCATCTTTTTTTTTTGTGGTAAACTAAGGTATGTTAATGTGTTTGTTGTACCACTGATTCCATGGTCTCCATAACCCAATGAGTTTGAATTGGTTAGATTTTCCGTATGACATTATATATTCATAAGTGTAATGGGTTTGCACTAGTGAGATGATTTCAGTGATTTTTGGGATGGAAGATTTCTTCCAGTTTTTGGTTATTAGTACTCTAGTCGCTAATAGAATGTGTGTGATCACTCGTCTACAAATTTGTGGAATTTGCTCGATATTTAAGTTTAGGATAGCGAGCTGTGAAGAAAGAGTGAAATTGCAATTTGTGATGTCATTAATTAGATTAGATATCTCATCCCACAAGCTGGTTAGCTGTGGGCACGACCAGAATATGTGGGATAATGTACCTAGCATTCGGCAGTTGTGTTTGGATACATTTTGTTCAGTTTTTGAGGAGTAAGGTACCACCTCCTTGATATTTTTTGGGTAGTGCAGTGAAACAAGTGGACTTGTATATCGATTTAAGAGCTATTTGCCATTGGTTTTCGGTTGGCATTATTTGTAATTCCGTTTCTCAGTCCTTAAAAGGTTTAGATCTGGAAAAGGATTTTTTCCCTTGTAGGGTTCCGTAGAGTAAGGAAATTCCTTTGTGTTTTGTATTATTAGCGTATAGGTAGTTTCACATTTCTACAGGTATGGCACTTTCTAGTTTGGGGTAGGAGGTTAGACAGTGTTGTACTCTAATAACTGTGAAGTAGTCTCTGTTGGGAGCTTTGGTTATAGTTTGTATTTGTTGGAATGTTTTGTGCTGTACCAATGTACGAAGGGTCCTTGGGGGTTTGGATTTGATCTTTTATCCATATAGGAAATTCCAAGTCTGGAGTTAAGAACTTGAGGGTGTGAATAGGTATTGGGATGGATTTGGTGGGTAGAGTTGTCCATTTAGTATGGTGTAAGATGTACCATGCTTTAATAGAAGCTTGGATAGGAGAGGAGAGGTGTGAGGTCGGGGATGGCTTTACTGTTGTGCTAAACAACCAGTTTCTATGTCCCCCCACAGTGTATTAGGCATTTGCTGCATCCAATCTTCCATTTGGGAGAGTATGGAGGCTAAGTAGTAATCTTGAATGTCTACATAACCTGCCCTGCCTGCTAGTCGATGTTTTATCAGTCTTAAGTGGTTGCTCCTGGGTTTTTTCCCCTGCCATACATATTGGTGTACTATGAACTGTAAGGATTTGAGGTAGGATGTTGAGAGTGGGATTGGTAGCGTGCGGAATAAGTAGAGTAATTTTGGTAAGGTCATCATTTTGAAGGCTGCCAGACGGCCCGCCCAAGAGAACTCAAATTTGGCCCATTTTGTGGTCTCTTGTATAAGCATCACTTTAGCTGTTATGTAGTTTTGTTTAAAAAGTGATTTTGTTGATCTTGTGAGTGAATTGTATTTATTAGTTTCCTTGCGTATGTATTGAGGTCATTAGGAAGAATATTTTCTGGGATGCCTCTTAGTTTGACATTATTTCTGCGGGACCTATCTTCAAGATCCGCCATTTTGGCTTTCATCCATTGTTGTTCGTCGTGTGTGTTTTCAATTGCATCTACTAGGTCATTGACCGTTTCGGTCATTGCTCCTATTTGATTTTCTGTATACTGCACTCTCTTAGACATGGAATGTATCTCTGTTGCAAATCTATTGAAAAGCGACAAGATATCATTGTGCATAGATGCTTGAAGTGAAACAAGCATTTCTATCATGGTGGTATCAATCACCGGTTGGCCAGAGGTTGGGAAATCAGCAATTGGAGAATGGTGGGCCCCCTGTGGTAGGTGGATGTCTTGTCCTCCTTCCCCCCCATTACCTTGAAATTCTGAGTCCAGACGTAATCGTGACTTTGCTGGGCTGTTGCTGGTTGAAGATGCTGGCGAAGGAATGGGGTATTGAGAGCCATCTTGAGGATTGTCTGAATCCCCTGCGTCCGGGAGATCTGTGTATGATCCGTTTCCCCGTGAGGGGCCATAGTGGCCATCTAGTGAGCTGTCCTTATGAGGTGGAGAAAAAAATTCTGTTAGTTTTTTATGCGGTCAGTAATCTTTTCTCTTACGGGTAGTTGCGGCCATTGTATGGGATTCTTCCTCTGATTGGTGTGTGAGACTGAAGTTGGCGTTCAGGCGTTAAAACTAGAAAATCTCTGAACAGTGTATGCAGGAGGGTTAAGTGCGCATCTTTCTGTGCAGTGGTCAGCTAAATGACTGGGTTAATCTTCAGGCAGGCCTATGTGGAGGAGGTTTAGTAGATTAAGTGGGGTATACCAATATGGTTGCAGCCTCTTTCTCTGGTGCAGATGCGTTCGTTAGGCATTCCTTATTGGTCAGTGCTGTTGTTAGAGAAGAGGCCTGATATGGTATGGTCCCTTTGTAACTTGTTCAGACAAATATTGGGCCTCCAATCTTGCGATTAAGTATGTGACAAGTTTATCCAGATGGTGGCCACAATTCAGATTGGTAGGCCGCAGTTAGGCCCCAGTCTCGCGTACCGTAGCGAACCCCCGGGCACTGTCAGTTTGGCTGAGGGGTTTTGAATCTGCCATGTTCCTAGTAACTGTTAGGGAGGGTTATTCCCCTTATGTATGGGTTTTTGGTGGAGGAGTTTAGAACAGCTCTAATCGTAATGGCGGCGGATCTCTCTTCTTCTCTCTCCCTCTCAGCCCTCCTCTCCTTTGTGTCCACCAGTTAGATGGAGTATGTGAGGGTATCTGAGTCTGTGTATTAGTGCGGCACCGTGTTTCGTTTAGTACCGGTGTGTTGTGCGGGAATGGTGCCGTTTCTGCTAAGCGGCCGGGGATCGCGATTGACCTACAGCCTAGTCCGCTGCGGATGATGGTGGAATTTTGTCCCAAAAATTACCTAGATCTGTATAGCGAGTCCTGTACTGTGTAGGTAGGGTATTTTTACTAGTCTTGCAGCTTTGTGGAGCCCGGATTCTTTTGGATTCTTTCCCAACTGCCGGAGCTCTGCTGAGTCACATCCTCCCTGCACGCGCCAAGCCACGCCCAGGGCCCTCTTTTTTTTACTGACCTCTCCTCCCACCTCCTGAAACGACCCCTTACCCCTCATGTGGTGAGGTGGGGAAACTTTAATTCCCTTATGAGTACTCTGGAGGACATGTCCTATCCATCCCTCCCCCTGGCTACCCTCCAACACATGCAAGTTACGACCCCCAAAGTGGACACAATACTTGATGTATGGAGACTTCAGCACCGAGAATTTAAATATTTCTCAACCCTGCACAAAATTCTATCTGGGTTAGACTATTTATTCACCACAGAATCTCTACTACCTCTGATAGCAGACTCGACAATACATGCAATGGCCATTTCCGACCACACGCCTATATCACTAATAGTGATGTTCGGGTTTGGTGGGTTTGGCTGAACTTCGGGAAAAGTCTGGGTTCGGTACCGAACTTGACCCGAACTTTACCCCGAACCCCATTGAATTCAATGGGGACCCGAACTTTTCGGCACAAAAATACTGTAAAAAAAAGTCCTGGAAAGTGCTAGAGGGCTGCAAAATGATTTTAGAACAATAATCTGTCCCTTACAGCAACAGTAGGAACCTGACCCTATAGAACTAGAAGATGATTTTAGAACAATAATCTGTCCCTCTAAGCAGTAGACTCCCTGATCCATCTCAGATGACGAATCTCCCTGTCTAATAACAAGATTTTAGTAGAAGATCAAGATATCCCAGTCCAAGGATGACAACGACATTCCCTGTCTAATAACAAGATTTTAGTAAAACGTCGGGAGATCGTGAAAGGTCCTGAAAAAAAATGTCATAAAAACACGGCTTTTCAAGCCCAGGGGTAACTTAAGTTACCCCAAGCCCCATTTCAAGCCCAGTTCAAGCCATGGCTTGGGTCTGAAAAG
>BLSH010187565.1:19185-30601 GCA_018402905.1 Glandirana rugosa | reverse complement strand
AGATGTGCAATGATTGACGGTTTGATTTAAAGTGACACACAGACTTGAAATAATTGTGCAGAAGAGATGTGCACTGATTCCCGGTTTCATTTAAAGTGACACACACATTTTGCAGAACAGTGATATGGGTACTCCGGGCTTATTTATACTTTTTTGACACAGTTTGAAGATGATTTTAGAACAGTTCTATGGCCTCTAATGTTAATTAATACTTTTCAGACCCATTTTTTGCATTTTTTATGTTTTTATTTTTTTTTAAATATTTAAAGTTATTTCCCTGTCCCCATTTCTTTGTAGGGCACTTGTCCCACCCTTACCCACATTTTCCTTCCTTTTGCAGACCTCTAGGACCTTCCTGGGCTTTTTTACAGCATTTTTAAGATTTTTCATTAAAATTACCAGAACCCCGGACCTGAACCCGGACTTTTTTTGAAAAGTCTGGGTCCGAGTCCCGGTCACCCCAAAGTTCGGTACGGACCCGAACTTTACAGTCCGGGTTCGCTCAACTCTAATAAAGTGGCAAAGAGTTAGCATTTCTTTTTTTTTGTTAAATAAGTACATAAGATAATAAGTAACATGTTGTACAGAACTTGAGTATCACTTTCAAGCTAATCCACAAATAGAATTTGGACCAATATTTTAAAACAGAAAAACAATAAATAAATGATATGGAACACAGAGGCTATAACTCAAACAAGTTCTGTAAGGGTACCATAGGGCAGTGGTTCTCAACCTTGTACTCAAGTACCCCCAACAGGCCATGTTTTGGGAATTTCTCTTAGATAAAATAACTGTCCAAAATACCAAGCCATTGACTCTGATTTAAAGCACCTGTGCAAGATAAAGGAAAACCAGAAAACATGGCCTGTTGGGGGTACTTGAGGACAGGGTTAAGAAATAAGAACCACTGCCATAGGACATCCAACTATCAGATGATAGAGCATAAAAATCAAAATAATGCATTAAAATAAAACATAGGCAAGACAAATTCAAAAACATTTCTTGGTGGTGCAAACTGAGATCAAAATGTGGTTAGAGCACCTCACCAGTGATACATATCCTAATTAACTAGGACAAAGGGTATTCAGAGAGAATGGGAATGGTAAGTGAATTATCACTAAAGACTAAATAAGTATCAGGAATGATAGTAAGATCTTAGCCAGTGTCTTGTTGGCTAGTGGTCAGAGTAACAAAACATGAGCCAAGGTGACCACATTTTATGAAATTTTTTAGTGGACTCCTTGCAATAGTACCTGTTTCCTCCAAACCATAAATTTCTTCTATCATATGGGACCATTCGGCAATTGTTGGTGTATGTTTTGATTACCAGTGTCTGGGAATCAACATTTTTGCGGAAGAGGTGTCTAGTCAGAGACTGTTTGTAATGTTTCACGGAGCAATTTGCAATGTGTAAGAGGCAACAGGCTGGGGTGAGTGTTATTTTTGTTTCTGTGATGAGTGTAATTAGCTCAAGCACCTTTCTTCAGAAAGGAATTAACTGAAGACAGTGGTTACCACATTTTAAATTTTACTGGTGTTGCATACCAGTGTGTTAGTAATTTGTAGGACATTCCCTGCCATCTGGTACTAATCAAGCATTTGTGGGGCAAAAACCGAGCTTCATTTTCACTGCCCATTAGAAAAACTTGTTTGAAATGCTTTGTGAGCTTCTTTTTGTCTTGTAGTTTGAAACCATGAGTACATGAGCAAGGTAGATTTTTCTACTGGTGCTCCTGACAGGCATAAAGATTCAAAGGGGGACAAAGGTCTGAGGAACCTACACTTGTCATATAATTGTGCAACTGGCTTTAGGTCCAAAAAGAAAAGTAGTGCTGAGATCCCAGTTCTGGTTTCAAATGATTTCAGCCTGTTATTAGACACACAGTGTCAATAAGAGAGGCATTTTTACATCTTTAGGTAACACAAGATGTGCATCCATGCCAGGTGGAAAGTCTGGGTTCTGAGCGGACTGGGGGATGAAAATATAACGTAATCTTTAATCCCCTTGTTGAATACTCCCAAATGTAGCTTCCAATAAAGGGCGCTGCTGGATAATGCATGGATGTTTCCCCCAGGGGATCCATGGCAAAAATTTTAAAGGCGGCAGTGACACAGCACCTTTTAAAGACACCTTATTATCAGTGTGACAACTCCAATCCAATTTTCTTGCCTGATGTGTAACGTAGTAGTAAAGTTTGAAATTGGGGAGGCCTAGAATACCCCAGTCTTTTGGTTTAGTAAGAATGTTAAGGCTGACACATGGCTTCCAGCCCAACCACTTAAAACTGCCAAGAATTGAATGTAGTTGCTTAACCACTTCCCGCCGGGAGGATGTCCATGGACGTTCCCCAGTTTCAGTGGTTATACCGGAATGATGGCTGCACCTACAGGTGATTCTCTTTCATGCAGATATGATTCGAGTGGCTAGTTAGCCACTCAACCACTTCTGTGGGTGGCGGGAGGGGGTCCTATCCCCCTCCCGCCGCCGTCGCCTCTCCTTGACTCTACCGTATGATTGCGGTGCTCGGGAGTAATGTGGCTGGCCATGATGGCTGCTATAAACAGAGAGAGAGGAACTGACGTTGTTCCCCTCTTTCTGTAACCTTGGAAAGTGGGAGCGTCAAATTATGCCGTCAGTTACGGTTCTGTCTCTTTGTTTACCCGGCCACCAGCAGACAGGAAAGTAGCTGTTTAAACTGATATGTGTCTGATCGGCTGCATGTGAGGCAAGAGAAGAGATTTGTGGTCTAATAGACCTCCTATCTCACCATAAAGAGGACCTGTCATGGCCCATGCTGTCACAAGGGATGTTGTTAATTCCTTGTGATAGCAATAAAGTTAATCCAAAAAAAAAATGTTTGTATAAAATAAATAATAAAATATAAAAAAAACTCCCACACGCATATGTAAACAGCAATTGCACCACAATTGTTGAGGTATTGTTGCAAACATCAGAGTGAGAGCAATAATATTTATGTATTTACTCTGTGTAATATCATATTTTACATACAAAGAAATGGGCTAACTTTAATGTTTTTTTTAATTCATAAAATGATTTTTTTATTTAAAAAAATGCACTTGAAATTACACTACGCACATACCGTGTGACATAAAAAATTGTAACACCCTGTTTACTGTTTACTGTTTGACGTTTAATGATTCTTGTCTACCGTTTAATGACTACCATTGCAAGCTAATAAGGATCCTGTATGTGTGGAAATGAACAGATTTGCACTGTGTATTACCTCTGTAAACGATGTTACCCCCACAACTTTGAATATTGCTGCAATAGTATATTGTGATATATTAAAATAAAATAAAAATCATTTGGAAAAAAAAAATTGTATAGGGCCTCTGCTAAAAAAAAATATATAATGTTTGGGGGTTATAAGTAATTTTCTAGCTAAAAAAGGAAATTTTTACATGTCACAATTGGCCCGGATGGGAAGTGGTTGACCAATCTTAGGAGAAGCATAATAGGTAAAGTGTGAAAAATAATAGAGTATTCTAGGTCAGTGTTTCCCAACCCAGTCCTCAAGGCACACCAACAGGTCATGTCTTCAGGATTTCCATTATTTTGCACTGGTGATTTGATCAGTTTTACTGCCTTAGTAATTACCACAGCTGTTTCATCTGAGGGAAATCCTGAAAACATGACCTGTTGGTGTGCCTTGAGGACTGGGTTGGGAAACACTGTTCTAGGTAATATTGTCATTTTAAGTATTCGTCATTTTATATCTTGTTGTATACTCTTTAGCAATGGTTTAAAATTAGTTTGATAGATGTCTGCAATTTTAGCAGTGAGATTGATCCCTAAGTATTTAAGCACTGACGGTTCCCATTTAAAGGAACAGGTATAACGTGCCATGGCTAGTAAATTAAGGTAGGGTGAGAAGAATAAATAAGAGGGGTGAAAGTGGGCAACCTTGCCTTGTGCCATTGCGTATTCACTATGCCAGAGAGGGTGTCATTATCCTTAAGTTATGCCTGTGGATTTTGATACAAGGCAGATATCCATGACAGCATATGCGTCTTCATGCCAATGTGTTTACAGGTGGCAAACAGGTAGTCCCAGGCCACTCGATCAAAGGCCTTCTCCACATCGGTTGACAAGAGGAGGCCTTCAATCTTATCTCTGTGAGCACAATGAATCAGGTTAAGAGCTTGTGTTACATTATCTTGGCCCAGGCATACACCCCACTTGCTCTGGTCCTATACGTTTTGGTAGGAAGCCTCTTAGCCGAAAGGCCAGAATTCTTGCTAAAATGTTTATAACTATATTTAATAATGATATCAGCCTACAATTGGAGCAGTCTGTGGGGTGTTTAGCTGGCATGGGGATCAAGGCTATATGGGCCATCATAAAAGAATCAGAGATGGGTTGAGGGTTCTTTAATGGTTAAGAGCTTGTAGGAAAGGTGACTTCAAAACATCAGCAAATGATTCATAATAGTGTGTGGTGAATACATCAGTACCTAGTCTTAGACTTTTGATTGCCAACAAAAGTTCATCTGCAGTAAAAGGGTTCTCTACAGATTCTACTTCTATAGACGATAAGGTGGGCATACAACTGTCTTTGAGGTAACTTTGCAAAGTTTGGTCTTCATCTACTTTTAATTACGCTAGTTTATGGGGTGTGGGTAAATTGTAAAGTTTAGTATAGCAAGCGTAAAACACCACCGTGATCTGTTCTGTTTTGTGCAGAGATTTACCCTCATCATTTTTCATTGACAGTATCATTGCGGTTTGATCCAATATTTTTAGGGCCTTTGTAAGGAATTTACCACCATTATCCCTAAGTTCGTAATAGAACCCTTTTTTTAAGGAAAACAATACATTTTGCTTTAAGATTGAGCAAGGATTGTAAATGCTCCCGTGCTTCCAACAGTTCGACGGCAATAGATTCTGTGCAAGATTGTTTGTGCTGAGCTTCAAGTGTCACGATTTTTCTCTGCTAGGGTCATAATTTTGTGCCCCCATATGGATAAATTCACTACATAGGACACATTTACTGTATGTGCTTCCAACATTGTCATGAGTGACAACTCATGTGTGGCATTAAGCTGAAAATATGACTGAATTGCAGCAGCTTGTTGAAAAAGTATTAGGGTCTGTCAGCAAGGTAGGATTCAGTCGCCAGTTGCACTTTTATGTGGAAAATCTACAGTTTTCAAGGATACAGATACTGGTAAGTGATCCGAAAAGGTTTTTTATCTCTAGAGTTAACATTTATGTTGCTATACATGATTTGTTTTCCAATCTGATCCTCATGATGCTTATTGTAAGTATCATGATGTTTGTATAGCCTCCTTACTGGTCATGGCAAAAAATTGCATGTAGAGGTCCATACATGGACAAATCTATAATCATGGGCTCAGGGTAACTGCTGATTTCACCCCAATAAATTATATCACTGTCTTTTATGTAAGTGGACTGTTTTTCATCCTTATTTTATTTTCTGAAAAGACTTCAAAAGAAAGAAAAAAGAAGACAGAAGAACAATGTTAACATTATAAAAGTTATATAATAAAATTAAAGTGTGTCTTGATACTGTATGGCATTTTACAGGTTAACATGACCTAAAGCTCTCTCTCTCTCTCTCTCTCTCTCTATATATATATATATATATATATATATATATATATATATATTCAAAAAAGTAATATATGATGTTGCAACGTTGCTTAAAATGTCCAAAAGCTTATTCATGCTTGTGTAAAGCTAGGATTTATTTTTGATCTAGTACTTTAATTTTAAACTTTAATTTCCCCTATCAATAATGAATGCAAGTACTATATCTTTGAAAGGGAAAAACTTTGAGCAAAGGCAGTCCGTTAACTTTGTATATTATGAATGTAAGGCCACTATCCTTTGTATATTTATGCTCTTTGATTTGTTCTTGTTAAATTAGTGATAGGTTGATCATAAAATCTTTTACATACTTTAAGTGAAAATCTGGCAATTAACATTTATTGAAAGTAGATACATGTTTATTATAAAGCTGTTATGCAAAGCAGTAAAGGCTGATATGGTTCTGAAATGTTATGCTGAAACGAAAATATTTTTTTTTCTGTATGTGATTAAAAGGTTTGACTTTTGCTCAAACCAATTTAAAAACAACAATTCTGACTGCTTTATATTGAATTTTTATTATAGAGAGAACTTACCATATACACTTTCCTCAAAAGTGGTTCACTTCAAGTCTTATAATTTCAACCAAGTATCCTTGGGCATTGGTGTACAAGTTGATACCGAAATGTTCCCATTATTAAAAGAGCATATTATATGCTATACAAATGCTTCCCACAACAAAGCAATCTAGTCTGCATGAGATATGCAACAAATATGGACTGCACACAAAACTGAATGCCCAGTAAAGTCTTGGTTCAAAAAAAATAACAATTTACCAGAGGCTGCTGTGACTTTGTGAAATTCACCACTCATGAATGCACAATAGAAAATCCAGCACTTAAATAGTGTATTTTCCAGATAGTTCATGTTACCACCAGAGAAAAAAAGGGTCACGTTGCCCAGTTATTTATTTGACCTCAATTTATAAACATTGGCTCATGAACGATAACTAGTGGGAACCACAAAGCTTCCTATAGGGAAATGGAACCTTTGGCGATATTTCAAAAAAGTCTCATCAGAATAGAAACACATACAAGATACATCGGAGTAGAGAGAGAAACAGACAGCTCCAAACCTCCTGACTCCAATGGGTAATCACACAGTCCCGGAGGGTGCAGGCTTAATGTGCTGGAACACAGTAGCAAAAAGAAACTCCGGATAGCTGCACTCCAATTAAAAGTTTTATTGAATCAAATCCATGTGGTACAGAAAAGGAATATATTTCTGACGCGTTTCACGCCCCCCTAAGGGCACTTATTCATAGCGTTCATATGAATAAGCGCCCTTAGGGGGCGTGAAACGCGTCAGCAATATATTCCTTGTCTGTACCACATGGATTTGATTCAATAAAACTTTTAATTGGAGCGCGGCTATCCAGAGTTTCTTTTTGCTACTACATACAAGATACATATCCATGTCTATGAAAATAATTTTTTTTAACAGTGTAAAGTCTTATAGCTAATTTTATATTTATTATCTTAAAAAAAACTGACAAAATGCAAAGGATAAAAACAGATATGGAAGCTGTTCAACATTCTCTTCCCTATCCCCAATGTATGTAGCTTTATCAGGGTTGCTTACACTAGTGTAAGGGTTAATTCCTAAGAACCCATACCTCTCTAAGGAGATCTGGACAAAAACTGCTCCTGAAACCATGCTGGTAGGTTAATTGGCCCCTGTCTAAATTGGTTTGTGTGTTTGTGTGTATGCATGTCAAATCGAGACCTTACATTGATAGATTGATTGACTGATATAAATGTACAGTGTCTAAAAGTGCTGCATAAAGCCTATATCTCGGGGGATCAGGAAGGAATTTTTTCCCCTGCTGTAGCAAATTGGATCATGCTTTGCTGGGGTTTTTCGTCTTCCTCTGGGTCAACTGTGGGTATAGGATTGTGTAGATGGGATTGTATGATATATATATTTAGATTTTTTTTATTGGTTGAACTAGATGGACTTGTGTCTTTTTTCAACCTGACTAACTATGTAACTATGTAGAAATACAACAAGAGATTTATGCACATGTGCCTATAAAACTTTTGGTTGAGCTCCCCAGCTGGCATTTTCCAGGTTATCCTTATTCTTTCTTTTTTTGCATCTCTTTCCTTAAAGCGGAGTTCCACCCTAAAGTGGAACTTCCGCTGGTTGGATTCCTCCCCCCCTCAGGTGTCACATTTGGCACCTTTCGGGGGGGAGGGGGAAGAGGACACCTGTCTTTAGACAGGTGTCCTTTTCCACACATCTGGGAGCTCTGGTCGGCGGACGCGGCCGCTGACGTCAGCAGCCCGGCTCCCTCCTCCCTGCTCGCTCTGCTTCTGACCGCCTGGCCAGTAGCAGAGCGCGGCAGAGCTCGCGCATGCGCAGTAAGGTGCCCGGCGTGAAGCTGTAATGCTACACGTCCGGGTTCCCTTACCCGCGATGGAGGCGGCTGCACCCGTCCCCCGATCCGAAGATCGGCGGCGGGTGCCGACATCGCTGGACTCCAGGACAGGTAAGTGTCCTAATATTAAAAGTCAGCAGCTACTGTATGTGTAGCTGCTGACTTTTAATTTTTTTTTTAGCCCTCGGACCTCCGCTTTAAGTCACTGGGTAACACAATGGGGTTGATTTATTAATGACAAATAGGCTGTTCACTTTGCAAGCAAATTTGCCCCAGAGCTTAGTGAATGTAGAAAAGTTTTACTTTGCAAAGAATACCCAATCACATGCAAGGAAAAAATGCATTTTTACTTTCAATGGTTTTTATTTGGTTTTCAACAAATAAAATATTACAAGAAAACAATATTCATTACAGACTGAATGCCAATCTACTTATACTCTGGTTACAATGCTTAGATAACATGTTAATAATACAAATGGTCCAGTATATAGTGTAGGTATCAATAGTAAATCACACATAGGGGCTAATTCACTATATTGCGAATATGCGATCACATAACGCTCAAAAATAATGCCCATAAAAGGCAATTAGCATATCAAATAGGCGATCGTGCGAAGGCAGAATCGCGTTATTGCCGCGAATATGCCTTCTTATATGGGAATAGCTGATGTCAATTGGGCTTGAACCTGCAGAATCCATTGAAGGCTTGTATGAACATGATTTGCTTGAGAAAGTGTATGGGAACTACCGCAGCAAAATGGAAAATATACTGCTGCATACATTGCAAGGTGTGCTGATGACATCTGTAGGAACCGAACCTGGAGCTGTAAGCTTTGAATGTATTGGAATAAACAACTACGCTATAGACTTGACTACAACCAGACAGAAAAGATACATTTACTAATCTTGTATTCTCTTCAATCTCTACAAACTAACTGCTGTCACCTTAACTAGTGTGTGATTATTCCAATTGCACACCATAATATTAATGAATATGTACATACCATTGCATGCATTGCAAAAGTTCATAGTATGGAAGCAATCAAACTGATGGGGATTGGCTAATTGGTGAATATGCCTTCACATATTTTCAAAATAAAATGCTGCATAGAATGCAAGGTGTGCTGATGACATCTGTAGGATCCGAACCTGGAGCTGCACACTTTGAAGGTATTCGAAGGAACCACTACACTATGAAGTTGATCACAACCAGCCATAGAAAATACATTTACTAATCTTGGATTCTGAAAATTCTCTACAAACTAACTGCCAGCACATTAACTAGTGTGTGATTATTCCAATTCCACATCATAATATTATTGAATATGTACATACCATTGCATGCATAAATAATTCATAGTATGGAACAAACAAACTGATGGGCATTGGCTAATTGGCGAATATGCGTTCGCATATTTTCAGACTCTAATGCTGAGTACAACGCAAGTTTCAGAGGGTCATACCATCAAACTACTCTGTGAGTAAAGCCTTGTACACATGGGACAACGATCATACGTATGATTGTCTCAAATCGTATGTTGGCTGTTGTATCTAGCATACTGACTGCTCTACACGAAATAAAAAATACAAAATATTAAAAAGACGCATATTTCAAAACATGACCACCCACCGCCCCACATTCCACACACATACATTGGTGACGGTTCTGCTGGAAGATGCATTTCTGTGTACAAGCAATGAGATCAAAGAGTAGAAGGTCAGCAGATGCTCCCAAACCATGAATGCATGGTCAGATAGCAACAATTCACAACACTGACAGCAAAGCCACACTTTTGATGGACAAAATGCACAAGAATTTCAACGAACAGCCAAAGTGGGGCATTTGTCATTATGCACAATATAAGCCCTACTCCCCCAAAAACCACAGCAAATAGCACAGCCTCTTCGCAGGGCAAACCAAGCTCCTCTAATGCAGTCAATTATATAACATAGGTTGTATTGCACACCGACATGCCCAATGGAAGTACATGCCCACCAGTGTCATTCAATCTGTCTCTTCATGTCTGCCTAACTCAAAGTGATTGCACCTGATAAACAAGAACACTTACAATTTGCAAATGTGTTAGCCCACAAAATATTGTCAAAACGCCTGCCTTTACACACACATGAACTTTAATGGCATCCCAGTCTTAGTCTGTAGGGTTCAATATTGAGTTGGCCTGCCCTTTGCAGCTATAACAGCTTCAACTGGGAAGGCTGTCCATAAGGTTTAGGAGTGTGTATGGGAATGTTTGACCATTCTTCCCAAAGCACTTTTGTGAGGTCAAGCACTGATGTTGGATGAGAAGGCCTGGCTCGCAGTCTAATTCTTCCCAAAGGTGTTCTATCGGGTTGAGGTCAGGACTCTGTACAGGCCAGTCAAGTTCCTCCACCCCAAACTCACTCATCCATGCCTTTATGGACTTTGCTTTGTGCACTGGTCCAAATCAGGAGGGGGGATTATGGTGTGGGGTTGTTTTACAGGGGTTGTTCTACCACACTTGTGCAACTTGAAATTTGTGCGTTTTTACAGCGACTTGCCGCAATGTTTTGCTGCAATGTTTTGCAGTGATTTTGATGTGACTTGAAGCAATAACTGTGTAATCCTGAGTTCTATGGACCTCAAGTCGCATCAAAGTTGGACCAAAGTAGTGCAGGGACTACTTTGAAGTCACTGCAACTTGAAGTCGCACAGATATGAATGGTACTCATTGAAAATCATGGGGAACGGCTTGTCATATGACATTGCAGTCCCAAGTTGCAGCAAAAGTCACACAAGTGTGAAAGGGGCCTGAAGATAATTTCCAATGAGCACCATTCATATCTGTGCGACTTCAAAGTAGTCCAACTTTGAAGCAACTCGAGGTCGAAAGACCTCAGCATTACACAGCTATTGCTTCAAGTCACATCAAAATCACGTCGAAAAATTGCGACAAATCGCAGTAAAGTCATGCGACTTTCAGGTCACACAAGTGTGAAAGCGACCTTAGCCCAGGTTCACATAGGTGCGATGCAGGATCCAGCATAATTTCAGCACCGGTTCCTGCATTTCACCTCTCCCACAGGCAGTTCACACTGCCTTCTGTGAACCGCTGTGGTTGTCAGTGCAATATTAATGACACCCTCAGATTGGTTCATGGATCGCAGTGCTAACTGTGGATTCCAATAGGAATCGGATCGCAGGAGTGAGAACACCCATGCGACCTGATTCTGGTGCGCTAGGACGTAGCGTGGATACACTTGGACCCGATTCCAGCGAAAGTGTGAACACACTGGACTTTCAGCGTACTGAAATGACGCTAAACAGCGTTAAAAAGCTGCACTAAAACTACACTGAACTTCGTTATCGACACATTACGACTCCAGAAAGCTGGAGCTCAACGAAGTTTCAACCTGATGAAACTT
>BLSH010187540.1:8891-22201 GCA_018402905.1 Glandirana rugosa | reverse complement strand
CCCCAGGTTTATATATAGAAGAGCCCCATCTTTTGGGGATCATATAGTAAAGAAAATACTAGATGCCCCAGGCCCACAAAAATTTCCAGCTAATAGAAGTGGGTACTTTCCATGTAAAAAATGCAAAGCTTGTAGATGGACAAAAGGGTTGAATAACCAGAGGCAGGAATTTAATAACCAGGAAGGTAAAACTTTCTCAATAAGGGACTACATAACATGTAACACAACCCATGTGGTGTACTTACTCTGGTGCCCATGTGGCCTCTATTATATAGGTCGTACAAAAAGAAAATTAGGGATCAGGATTGGGGAACATTTAGCAAATATCAAAAAAGGCTTTAAGGACCACAACGTTTCGCTCCATTTTAGAGAGAAACATGACCGAGATCCGTCGGTGGCCAGATTTTGTGGGATTGAAGCGGTTTACCCTCTGTGGAGTGGTTCCAATAGAGTGAGGGACCTCTCCCAGAGGGAAACCTACTGGATATACCTCATGGGGAGCCTGCACCCCCATGGGTTGAACGTGGAACTCGATATTAACGTGTTCATTAGTGATACATAACTTTTGACCAAATAATTATCAACATTTTCCCCTGGTAGGGAAATGGAGAACATGGGATGTACTTGAAAAAGAATTAATGGTTAGCGCAATACCACCCAAGATACCATGGGGTGGAATGTGCTTCCCAGTGATCAACATCATGTCTGAAAAAGTACATAGAGTTCATCACATGTACATATACTGAGAGACAATTTAAGATGTGGTCCAGGGATAAGTGCAGAAGAAATTCCCAAGAAAATACTACATAAGGCTTGCTAGAAACGATCGTTTGAGAACGAATGATTAGGAGGATGAGTTAAGCAACACTGGGTTGAGCGAATTAATATATCCAATTGGTTTAACCTAGAGGGAGATGATCCCCCCACTCCACTATTTGAGAGAAGTGAGGTGGCATCATCACTTCAGGAGACGTAACAGTTAAGGGAGATTAGTCCCCCACATTAGTAGGGGGAAAAGCCAAAAGGGTAACTTTGTAGGAGACTGCACAGACACTTTACAGGAATAAAGACATATACAGGGTGAAGGATTGCCCATGCAAAAGGTTGAGCCCCGATGAATAACACCATTTGAAGTGTAACAATTGATATGATTCAGCTATGTATATAGATATCTGCAGACCCTCCACGGTCGTTTTTAGCTTGAAGGGTTAATACTCTCAGTTACACACGATCATGGGGAGGCGGGTATAAGAGAAAAGCCGTCAGTCAGTGCAGCCAATCACCAGCAGAAGTCGCTATTGACGAAACGCGTCGTGATTGGACTGCACTGCACCATTCACTCAGACAGGCCGCACATTCCCTCGCTCTCCGCTGGTCGGAGAACAGGGGGGATTGAAGGCACGCTAGTCCGGGACAGAGAACCGAGGACCGTGGAGGGCCGGCACCTGTTTCTTTTAAGGACAATCAAAGCGCTCTGAAACCTTCTATCTGGTAAGCGTATGTAAACCAGTATAGATCATATTATGAAGACTATGGAAATCTTGAGTTTCATGTAAAGTTTCTATACAAAGATACATTTTTATGGGATGTTTTTAGAGGTGAATAAAATTTGTTGTCAAAGATATCATGCTATGTGAGTCTTTTCACTCCCTATATGATCCACAACAAACCTGAATCCCATGAGATGTCTCCCAAGGATTGAGTGCAAGGTAGCACAAAAAGCGAGGCTAGCTAGTGCATGATAAGTGTCTAGCCACATCAGTTGGTAAGAGTCCATCTGTACTATCCACACACCTGCATGCTATCACTAGGTGCAACGGAAGACAGCCAAAACCAACCCTTAGAGATATACCCTGGGCTTACTGTGAAAGGTTATTGGGACTGATTGGAGTGGATTGTTTTTTCACGAGCACCCTCTATCCTTATGTTTGGACTTTATGTTTGATGTTTATGACCACATACCTTAAGCGTATGATATAGAGCGCCGCTTACTGCTGTTTGTATTGGCATTGTTTGATATATGATTATTGTTGTTTTATAAGTGGCAGCTGCATTATTAGGTTTGAGAAGTATATGAGATTAGGAGAGTGGCGCGGACTGTGGATCAATTGGTAGGATTTGTGTCAGAGATTCACTTTTACCAGACATTACAAGATATACTTGCATGTCAAATCACTTTTGAAATGTGTGTCGTTTCAGTTAGCGAGCTTTAAGGCTAAGTATTAAACGCCCTTCCTCAGGCTAAGCTTCTTCTGAATGACACACTACAAACACAAGATATATACATGTGTATTGCATCAAGACAACCATTAATCAGTCTAATTACAAACAATTGAGAACCGCTGTTACTTCATTTGTTACATTCCATTTTAACATGTTCTCTTTTCAATCATTTCACAAAAGCAAAAGGAAGGAAAGTATACTGGATGTGTACATTCTCCATTCTGGGGAGTATTTCACACTTCATCTCAGAACCTAGAAAAATATCAACAAAATATAAAGAAAATAAAAATAAATGAAAATTACAAAAAATAAAATTAAAAATAAAAATAAAATATTGCAGTCAAGTAAACTAAATCTATAAATGAATGCCATTTCATATCAAATTCATGTAAGAACAAACAGCCTACTAAATGTTCCAATATCTATAAGAATAAATGTAAATCAAAATCAGAGTTTAATCCACCGGGTGCAATAACCCCTAAACGGTCAATCCACACCACCTCAAGTTTTCTCAACCTCAACTCCCAATCTCCCCCTCTCCTGTTTTTTTTAACCTCATCGATGACCATGAATCTAAGTTGAGACACTGTGTGGCCCCTTTCCACAAAGTGTCTTGCCAACGGTAACTGAGTTAATTTATCCCTAATCGAATATTTATGTCGGGCAATTCGATCTTTTACTTTCTGGGTTGTCTCACCCACATAGAGGAAGCCGCACGGACACTTAATGATATATACAACAAACGAGGACTGACAGGTGAAATATCCCCCAATTTTTATATTTGTACCTCTATGTGGGTGAGAGAACCCAGATCCCTCAATCATAGAATTACATTGAATGCAGTTTAAACAGGGATAAGAGCCCATTTTTGGAGGTCCTAAAAACGTTAATTTAGGTTGAGATGGCTGATATGAATCAGCTCTAACCAATCGGTCCCATATCGTTTTGCCTTTCCGATAAGATTGTAAAGGTGAGGTTTGAAATTCTAACCCAGTCGGGAAATGTTCTTTCAAAATGGGCCAATGTTTTCTTAAAATATTATACACCCTGGGGGAATAAGGATGGTACTGTGAAACAAAAGGGACTCTAGGGGACATAATTCTATGAACACCATGATTTAAACCACTTTTTTCTTTTCAATCACATTCTCTGGATATCCCCGTTGTCTTAATTTCTGTTCCATCTCATTCAACCTGATAACTCTTTTAGATGGATCCTTGACAATCCTCTTTACTCTAGCAAATTGACTCTTTGGGATGAATCTAAAAACATTGGGTGGATAAAAGCTTTTGAAATGGAGTAATTGATTCCGATCGGTCGGTTTGGTATATAAATCACTGACAATTTGATTATCCTGCAGTATAAGGCAAGTGTCCAAAAAAGATATTCGGTCACTGCTATTTACCATATTGAATTTCAGAGTGGGGAGTAAACCGTTAATATATTAATGAAACAAAGTTGGGGTTCCAATGTTGCCCCCCAAATCGCAAACACGCCATCAATGAATCTAAACCAACATTGACAATTCTGTTGGAATAAACTGGTGTTATAAATGAGTGAATTTTCGATCATATCCTTTGTGTATGGGGTGGCAACATTTCAACCCATAGCTGATCCCCTGCACTGCAAAAAGGTGTCATTGAAAAGGAAGAAATTCTCCTGCAAAACAATCTGCAGTAAGTTCAAAAGAAATACAATTTGTGTGTCTGAAAACTTTTTTTGAGCATTCCATAAACGCCGACATGCCTCTAGACCCAGTTCGTGTGGAATAATTTGTGTACAGACTGGAGACGTCCCATGTGACAAGCACTGATCCAGGTGCGACCCTAATCTCTGAAATCTTTTTAAGGAAATCTTCTTTATCCTTAATATAGGATCTAGTCCTTGTAACAGCAGGGGTTAAACACTTGTCCAAAAATCTAGCTAGAGGGGCTGTCACTGAATCAGTGCTTGCCACAATGGGCCGTCCCGGCGGATTGATAGGATTTTTATGTATTTTGGGTAACATACATAACAGGAGTTACGGGGTATTCAGCTATCAAAAAAATTTTTGTATCTTCATCTATTAATCGGTCAGTGAATGCTTGTCTTACAATTTTCTGAATCTTATTCTGTATTCTAATGGTAGGATTACTCTGCAAGGGTAAATAAGTTTCTCTGTCAGATAAAGTGTCTATGGATTTCTAATTCATATTTCTCTCTATCCATAACTACTATAGAGCCTCCCTTGTCGGCCGGCTTGATAACAATGTGCCGCCTGGCCAACAAGGAAGACAATGCAACAGCCTCATTTTTAGAAAGATTATTGGGAATATAATCTCTTGGTTTGATCTTTAACCACTTGCCGACCGCCGATCGGCATCTGACGGCGACAGAGTGGCTCTCCTGCGCAAAACAGCGTCATACGACGCCGGCTGCCAGATCGCGCATTGTGAGCGCGCGCCGCCGGAGGTGCGCCCGCGTGCTCACTGTGTCCGGGGAGGGCCAGGGAGCGGGTGCGGCGGAGTCTATCTCCGCCGGCTACCCGCGATGCCCCCCCCCGGAGTGAAAGAACGGAGGTCCGTGTAAGTAAACACGGACCTCCGTTCTGTGAGGGGGGAAGGGCTGTGATCACAGCCTTCCTCTACTTGGAAGCTGTGATCACTTCCCTTCCCCAGTCAGGGCAGCCCAAATACAGTTAGAACACGCCCAGGGAACATAGTTAACCCTTAGAGCGCCCCCTGCAGGTTAACCCCTTCACTGCCAATGGCATTTACACAGTAATCTGCATTTTTATAGCACTGATCGCTGTATAAATGCCAATGGTCCCAAAAAAGTGTCAAAATGTTCCGACATGTCCGCTGAAATATCGCAGTACCGCTAAAAATCGCAGATCGCCACCATTACTAGTAAAAAATAAAAAAAAAATAAAAACCCCAGAAATGAATTCTCATCATCCGTAAACGCGGCAAATTTGCGCAAACCAATCAATAAACGCCGATTGCAATTTTTTTATCACAAATATGAGGCAGAATATAAATCGGCCAAAACCGATGAAAAAAAATGTTTTTTTATTTTTTTTTTTGGATTTGTATTTTAGCAAAAAGTAAGAAATTTGTTTTTTTTTTTGCAAAATTGTCGCTCTTCTTTTGTTTATAGCGGCGATCAGAAATGACGCAGCGGTGATCAAATACCACCAAAAGAAAGCTCTATTTGTGGGAAAAAAAGGACGCAAATTTAGTTTGGGTACAACGCCACACGACCGCGCAATTTTCAGTTAAAGCGACGCAGTGCCGTATCGCAAAAAGGGCTCTGGTCAGGAAGGGGGCAAATCCTTCCGGGGCTGAAGTGGTTAATAAGAGCCTTTATCTCATTCTCCACTTTTTTTATATACATTTCCACCGCATGATACGTAGTTGGTGGAGAGAACCGGCTTTTATTTTTAAGGTCAAAGTTTTTTATGGATAAAGCTGGAATGTTAATGTCTGGAATTTTTTTTTTTAATTGCATAATGTGCATTTAATCTAATGTGTCTATAGAATCGATATAAATCCTGTTTAATTACAAAGGTGTTCATACGCTCTTTAGGACAAAAACCTAGACCCTTATTCAAAACAGATAATTATCATTAGACAATGTAACAGAAGAAATATTGTGTACCACATTCACGGTCTCTTTCTGGTTCCCCGTCTCCTCACTGCACCTCTGGTTGATATTCCTGTCGCTTACCTCCCCTTTTTTGTATGCAGTGATTTCCTCCTGAGACAACATAGCAGCCAACTGTGATTCAATATCAGTAATTTGTTGAGACCACGTTGTCCGTTCCATTTGTATGAACTGAACCGTCAGAGTAATTAAATCAAACAAACATTTGTTAATTATCTGAGTAAACTTAGTCTTAAATTCCTGGTTCTGAGAAAACAAAGTCGGTACCAGTCTCACCCGTAATCCACGGGGGATATGTTGCAACTTATGTTACTTCATGCAACTCCATATTCAGCATTTTTTGTGATAATTTTTCAAATTTACGGTTTAGTTGTACTGTAGTAGTCTGGGTTAAGATTCTGGTAATGTCCTCCTCAGTATAAGAAAATGTAGTTCCAGTAGCCATCCTTCAAAGCGGTTCTTGTATATCTGGTGCTCGTCCACGTGTGTTCAATATAATCCGAAGTAATGTGGTGAACCGCACAACAGATGCCAGCAGTGCTCCAACGATCTGGTCGTCCCACCAACCATATATAAAAGAAATCCAAAGACGGGATCGTTGCTCTTGAAGATATTTATTTCCAGAATAAAATAACATATTTTTATTTTTAATTTTTTTTGTAATTTTCATTTATTTTTATTTTTATTTTCTTTATATTTTGTTGATATTTTTCTAGGTTCTGAGATGAAGTATGAAATACTCCCCAGAATGGAGAATGTACGCATCCAGTATACTTTCCTTCCTTTGCTTTTGTGTAATGATTGAAAAGCGAACATGTTAAAATGGAATGTAACAAATGAAGTAACAGCTGTTTTCAATTGTTTGTAATTAGACTGATGGTTATCTTGATGCAATACACATGTATATATCTTGTGTTTGTAGTGTGTCATTCAGAAGAAGCTTAGCCTGAGGAAGGGCATTTAATACTTAACCCGAAAGCTCGCTATCTGAAACGACACACATTTTAAATGTGATTTGACATGCAAGTATATCTTGTAATGTGTTTTGATAGTCCCATTGTGAACTTCTGGAAATAAATATCTTCAAGTGCAATGATCCTGTCTTTGGATTTCATATATATATATATATATATATATATATATACATACATACATACCGTATATACTCGAGTATAAGCCGAGTTTTTCAGCACATTTTTTGTGCTGAAAAAGACCCCCCTCGGCTTATACTCGAGTCAGTGTCTGTGGGTGATGAGCAGATTCACATTAAACACAGCCGTGCTGCTTCTAAGAGCCGTTCTGTGCTTTGTAACTGTGATTAAACACATTGGAATGCAAAGAATGCGGAGAGAGGTGTCAGATTCTCAGCTTGATGTCAGGAGGTGGGCGGGACAAGCTGATGTTAGCTGTTCAGTCCCGCCCACCTCCTGATCTCTGTGAAGAGCTGCAGTTCTCTCTCTGCATTCTTTGCATTCCAATGTGTTTAATCACAGTTACACAGCACAGAACGGCTCTTAGAAGCAGCACAGCTCTGTTTAATGTGAATCTACCTTACTCATCCCTTATGTTTTCTGGCTACAGTCTGTGTCCTGGATAAAATCCCTGTGTCCTGGCTACAATACCTGTGTTCTGGCTACAGTCTCTATGTCCTGGCTACAATCCCTGAGTTCTGGCTACAATTCCTGTGTTCTGGCTCCCTGTCCCTGTGTTCTGGCTACAATTCCTGTGTTCTGGCTCGCTGTCCCTGTGTTCTGGCTACAATTCCTGTGTTCTGGTTGCTGCATTTGCCACCCTAGGCTTATACTCGGGTCAATAACTTTTCCCAGTTTTTTGTGGTAAAATTAGGTGCTTCGGCTTATATTCGGGTCGGCTTATACTCGAGTATATAGGGTATGTGTTTTATAAATACAGGCTGGTTATCGCTTATCATTTTTACTCATCATATATAATGCATAATGTATTTTTCCTACAACAGACATTAAGTTAGGGGTCTAAAGTTTCTGCATCTTTTTTTTAAGTACATGTACCACATTTGTTTTTTCCCTGTCTAACTACCCAATGCCAGTCATTAAATGATCCCTAAAAATTGTAAACAATAGTGTACAATTAACTGTGTTACGGCAGACAAGTTATTATATTAGATTTGGCTGATGCTTTATGCAATGCAGTGCTTTAATGTAAATACAGTGTGTACATATGTGCCACTGCACAGACAGGTTTAAATCACCCTAACCATATTATGTAAAGAAATTGTTCTTTTGTATTATTGCATTTTAGGCCTTATTAAAAGAGCTGCTCTCTGTTGAACCATATCATTTCATTTTTTTTTGCCTTTTTAAATGTCTTTCTTCCCCCCCACCCAGCAGTGCCCAGGAACCTGTACCCTTTATTTGACCTTCACTTGCCTATTAGCCTTGACAATGATTTTAATGGAGTAAACCATGCACAAAAAAATCACGGGGTCCCCCAAAATCCACACCACACCCCTCTCCATGCATGTAGCCTGGCTAGCTAGGAAAGGAGGAAGGCAGCGAGCATGTGACCCTCCTCCTGGACCATACCATGCTTCATGCCCTTAATGTTGAGATGTTACCTTTCCAGGGCCTCCTATGGCAAAACAAAATTTTATCATGCTAATGAATAAAATCCCTGCCATCCTTAGCACAGTGGAACTTATCATAATCTGGAATCCTGTTTTTAAATAAAGGGTCCACCAGATATCTGCCCGTCATATAAGTGAATAAAAGGCACATGGTTAATGCACAAGGAAATATCATAAATGGCAAGGAGTTTTCAGGAATGTATTTTGTGATTGGTCATTTTTTTTTTTTTGAGAGTTGGCAGGTTATCAACATGGATCTACAATTCTTGAAGCTGTTTTCTTTGTAAAGGTCATTTTTTTAGTACACCCAAGAACTGAGCCACTTCATGGGCAGGTTTAATGCATCCCTGAAGCATACTATTTATTAAAAGAGATGCTCCCCTCTAAACCGTGTTTTGAAAATTGTGTTTGTTTGATTTTTCTTATTCTTCACTTATTGCTCTAGAACATCCTACATATGTGGCACTGCACAGACAGGTTTACATTTTGTTCTTTTGTATTATTGCATTTTGGGCCTTATTAAAAGAGCTGCTCTCTGTTGAACCATATAATTTCTTTTTTTTTTGCATTTTTAAATGCCTTTCTTGCCCCCCACCCAGAAGTGCCCAGCAACCTGTACCCTTTATTCGACCTTCACTTGCCTATTAGCCTTGACAATGGTGAGAACTGATTTTCAAGATTCACTCCTAATGACTTCAAAATGGTTTGCATTAACCTTTTTGCTGCCAGGCTATGCACTCCACTTAATTTTAGGTGGTCAGATGATTTTTGCAATATTTAACTTTTTAAATACTATTACTTACAGCTTTCCGAGTTTGTAAAAGGCCCCAAAACCATACATATTCTAGAAACTCCACCCTATCCACCCTATCCTGATTAAGTCCACCAATTTATATTGCAACAAATGGTGAGAGCTCTATTCCAATTGTATGGTTAAAGCCTTCTATAAAAACAGAGAAATTAATGAATCTTAAGTCAAAGATGTATTATTTAATTGTTGCAATCATAGCCAATGCATTTGCATTTACATCTATACGTATACATAAATGAATAAGCATATGCACCTTCACATAAATACATGTAGACATATTACTTAGTACTAAAAAATCTTAATAGATTTTGCATACAAAGTATATTGCCAGAATCAAATTGTGTAAAATAAGACTAAATATACTGTATGTTGATATACCATAAATAATAATAATAATAATAGTTTTTTTTTTTTATATATTTATGGAATGTAGTAAATTAACTAATACAGGCAGTCCCCAGGTTACAAATAAGATAGGGTCTGTAGGTTTGTTCTTAAGTTGAATTTGTTTGTAAGTGGGAACAGGTAAGTTTTTTAAGTGTAGCTTCAGCCAAAAAAAATATTTTTAAGCTTTTTGGATAGCATAGGGAAGGGGTAACACCCATGTAAAGTTTGTTTTGCTGTCTATGTTTCTGTTCAAAAGATCTCACCTCACTTCCTGTCCCAATGATAATTGGATTTTGAAAATTTTAGGTTGTTGTGGAAACAAGCCTTTGTGATAAAGCCTCTGTGGAGACTCCCTTGTCCCATAATAACTCTTACAGGAGTGAATTTCCCTTCCTAGGGGGAGATTTCCTCTCACTTTCTGTTGTCTCCCTCTGTTTGTAAGTAAGGAGTCGTTTGTAAGTCGGATGTTTGTAATTAGGAGACCGCCTGTATATTACCCAGTAAGATGTTAGAAGATTAGTAAATAATAATAACAGAGGAAGGCCATCAATTGCATTGGCTTGTGGGCCTGCTCTCTTGAACTTCCTCTTACTGGAATCCATGAATGATTTACCTATACTCAGCCAAAATCATGTGGAGATAATTATTGAATTGAAACACTGGAAATATGGAAATAAACAACCTTAGATTCTGATGGCTGGATGTACAATGGAGTGCTATGCGCACAGCAATGCTTTTCTCATACTATATGCATACAGTACATACCAACTTAAAGATCACTTCCCTGTGGCATTATCTAGCTTGTTAATGCAATGCGATAAAGACAGAGGACCGGCCAGAGTTAAATAATGGCCAATACGGTATAAACCCTTGTCCATCCACCACTTAAAAGCCCTGATGTCTAAACCCGGTGGGAACTGAGGGTTATTAAAGAGGTGACTGAGTGGACGGAGATTTGAGATTAATTTGGGGGATTTAAAAACAGAATCGCAAAGAGCTATAGAGTGGGACAGAGTAGGGGAAAGTATTGGGGGTCTCAATTTATGGGGGGCTCCCACCAAGAAATCAATAGTGTTGAGGGGAACTACCTGTCTCTCGATTTTGAGAAGATGAGTTAATTGAGCTGCCTGGTAATATTTAAAGAGGTGTGGGAGTCCTAGGCCCCCCTGGTTAAGTCTCCTGTAAAGCACATTAGCTGAACATCTAAATCCCCTGCAGGCCCAGATAAATTTCAGAATTTGGGATTGCAGTTTTTGCAAGTTAGACTTCCTGACCGGAATGGGGAGAGCTCTAAAGTAATAAAGAATTCTAGGAAGAAGGGTCATTTTGACTGCATGTATCCTGCCCAAACAAGAAAGACCCTCCTGGTCCCATCTGGAGAGAACCTGTGCTAATTTCTTAAGTAAGGGGGGTAATTGGCTTCAAAGAGTTTGTTAATGGTAGCTGTCAGATTGACCCCCAAGTAAGGTATCTGAGAAGAATTCCAAGTGAACTTGTAGAGGTCTTTTAGTCGGAGTATAGTTTGTTCTGGTATAGATATATTTAGTCGCAGATTTAGACAAGTTCACGCAGAGACTTGATATTTCTCCAAATGTTTGGAGTAGCTAAAAAACCCGGGGGGTGGATGTGAACTTGGAGGAGATGAACAGGAGCAAGTCGTCTGCGAGCAAGGACCACATTCTATCCCTTGGATATCTGGGTTATCCCTAATGGCAATGGCCAGAGACTCCATCGCTATTTCGAATATTAATGGGTATAGAGGGAATCCTTGTCTAGTGCCTCGAAAGATGGGGAAAAGATCCGAGTAGAAGTTATGTAGCTTGACCTGGGCACTAGGGTTTGAGTATAGGGCTTTTAGAGTTTGATTAAAACCAGGGCCAAGGACTTCCGGTTCCGGCGCCCGCATGGAGAGGAGCTAGGAGAGAGAAGCTCCCGCCGCGTTCCTCTAAAAGCCTGCTTTCAAGCCAGCCACCACCGAGGTACCCCCCCCCAACACCCCTCCTAGACCGGGAAGCAACAGGCGCCGACGGATGGACCGCTTTGTGGAGCGGCAAACGGCTCGCCCGCCGCCGATCCCTGCACAGACAGAGGGAGAAGGCCTTCATGCTGCAGCCAACATGGCGGCCGCAGCGCCGATGCAGGCCGCATCCGCGGCTTCTCCACCACACCCTGCCCACCAACTCGCCCTCTCAGGGCCCCCACTTGAGGCTCCACCGGACCCAGCATCCCCTGCAGGGATTGCACAGGCCGTGATCGCCCTCCTCACTCCTATGGTGACAGAGGCCATAGAGAAAGCAGTCCACAGGGGACTGGAACAGCTTCATAAAGAAATCCAGCAACACTCTGCGAGACTGGACCATGCTGAAGAACGGATCAACACTGTGGAGGACGACACTGCAATCCTGTCCGCTACCATAGCCAGGCTCTCCACACAGCACAGAGATCTACAGGAAAAGCTAGATGACCTGGAGAACAGGTCTAGAAGGAACAATTTGCGTATTATAGGGCTGCCTGAATCATACAATCATTCCGCCCTATTCTCCATCTGCTCCACCACCATCCCGCAGCTCCTGGGCCTCAAAGTCCCCTGCGTTGTGGAAAGAGCCCATAGGATTGGACAGCCATCAGACCAGCGCTCCAGACCCAGGCCAGTTATTGCACGGTTCCTGAACTATAATGACAAACAAGCCATACTTCAGGCGTACCGCAAAAGTAGATCCCTATCTGTGGATGATAATCCCCTGATGATCTTTGCCGATTACTCCTTGGAGGTAATGCGCAAACGCAAAGACTTCTCTCCTATCTGCTCACAATTGTACAAACAGCGCATCAAGTTCAACCTGGCCTACCCCGCCATCCTGCACATCCAAACGGACACGGGGGAACGGGTGTCTTTCTCCACACCACAAGATGCGGAAAACTACCTATCCAACACCCACCCCTCAGACATGGAACAGGAATCTCAACAGGACCCCCCTGCTACCTCTCCCTCACCTAAGAAGTCTGCCTTGGCCTCGCACAGTCAATCCAGCCCACAGAAACCCCCCTACAAGAGGGTTCGATTTGGACAATTGGAAGCCCGCAACCCTTCAATATGACTTCAGAGAAGCTGCCCCCCACATCATAACCCCAACCGCTACCTTCTTGGACTTCTCATACACCCCCCACCAAGGACAAGACTCTATACCAGCCAGCCCCTTATGTCACTGCTGCTACCCTATCCACCGCCGCCTCTCTATGTGGTTTGTTATCTACTGGTTTATTTGTTTATCTGCGATTTGAATTCTAGTTAATCAGAGGTTTACGGTCTAGTTAACAAGAACAGCTTGCCCTGGCCGCTTATGGCCTATATTTACTCCCTCTCCCTCTTAGGCTGCAATTTTTTCTCCCCATTTACCCTCACGCTCCCCCCCACTCTCTCCCCCTCTTCCTTCCCTATCCCTCTTCCCCCTCTCCTTCCCCCTCACCCCCTCCCTCCCTCCTCACCCTCTCTCCCCCGGCCACCCCTCCCCCCTCCTCCTCCAATTAACGATTAACCCCCTCCCTCCTCGGTGTCGCCCTGTCACCCCTGTCAACTTCTCCCTATCCCTTCCTTCTCCCCCTCTCTCACCCCCCCTCGCACTCCCATTTACCCCTCTTTTT
>BLSH010187522.1:48898-64415 GCA_018402905.1 Glandirana rugosa | reverse complement strand
TGCTGGGGGTTCAGTTGTTGCTGGATGGGATCTACTGTTAAGGGAGGGGTCTACTGATACTGGTTGCTAGCAGATTTATTGTTGTTTAGGGGTCCATTGTTGCTGAGGGGGATACCTATTGTGGCTGGAGATCTATTGTTGCTGGGGGGACTATGTTTGCTGAGGGGACGATTATTGCTGGGAGTCAATTGATGCTGGATGAGATCTATTGTTACTGAGAGGGAACTATTGTTGGACTATTGTTGCTAAGGGATGTATTGCTGCTGGCTGCTGGGGATCTATTTTACTGTCTATCTTGTTATCATTAACAAATTCCAAATTACTTAGCACCACAAAATGATACTTGGTTCACTAAAAGGGGTGGCACTGGAAGGTGGGTAGGAGGTGCAACCAAGGGACAGTACTGGGAGCTGGGTAGGGAGCAGAGACAAGGGGTGACTAGGAATAGGAGAGTACCTGCACCTATTCTCTGAGCCCTGTGTGTGTATATATATATACACACACACAGTATATATATTAGGGAGATGACCCTTCAAAATTGCTTGCAAATTTAAAGCCACATTGCAAGTGAATAAAAAATAGTTTGTAAAAAGAAAAAGGCACAGCAAATATTTTCAATGTGTAATTTTTAAAATGTTTTACCTGCAATGTTTTTAAGTTGGTGATAGGATCTTTTTTAAGAAAACATCATTTATTTAGTTTTTTTAGCGTTGAGAATAGTTAACACCCTTGTAACAGATTTTCCTGGACCTCCTGATGTCAGCCTACTATGGGTCAGCTCCGCCCCCTCTGACCCCTTCAGGACAACCTCTTTCCAAGCCTATAAGAGGCGGCTGTCTGCCCATATGCAGTGTTCTTTTTTCGTCCTCGCTCCTCTTAAAAAAATAAATAATAAATATATATATTCATACACACACACAAGAAGAAGCATGGTAGGAGACACTGCAAATCCTTGTAATGTCCATGCGATCCTGCTCAGGTTCATGCACTCTCCTGAGTTCAGAGGACCCCCTGTCTGGGCTGTAAATCTCCCTTTGTGGTGGTACCCTTGGTGCTGGGTCTCAGTTCAGCAGTATAAATGACTACCTGTGTACACCGGCCTCTAGAGAGCAGTTAAACACTGCTGGTATGGGCTGTGTGGTGAATTAGCAGGCAGGCTGAGGCTTGTAGTCCCACGGGAACTCTCAGGAGGTTGCTGAGAGTGGCCACTTCCTGGTATGATAGAAACGCTCTCTCCCATGCTATGGTTCCTGCTTCCCTGCTGTGGTTACAGCACCTGTAGCTCCAGCTTGTCTCAAAAACACTGCCTCTGTGCTGAGTGATGTGGGATCTCAACATGGCTGCTGCCTTGGGTTGCTGGATAGATCTCTGGCTGTCTGTGTGTTCCCAGGTATCCTTGGTCCTCATGTCTGACTCTATAGCACTGAAGAACGCATGGAAAGGTTTGCTATTTTTAACGTTTTTTTTTTTTGTTTTTATTACAAAGATGGGCCTTGGATCCTCTAGTGATGCGTTTCTTAAAGGCAGCAATAAAGATCAGGTGCCAAATAAATCTTTTTTCCGAAGTGGGACCTGCCTTTAGTTCTGAAAGCCTTATTAGCACCTCCATTTGGTCCGGTGTCATCATGCTCTTTGTCTCAGTGCAATTTTTTGATGACAATTGCATCAGCCAGAAGGGTGTCTGAACTGTGTGCTTTCTAAACCAGAGAGCCATATTGCCTAATACTCCAAGATGAAATAGTACTCAGACCGGTCCCAAGCTTTCTTCCAAAAGTAGCATCAGCCTTGCATATGAATTGGGAATCAGTCTTATCGGCTTTCCTGGATAGTAACTCTCAAGACAAATGGACTAGGCTGGATCTAGTGCAGGCCTTATCAATATACCTAGAGCGACCAGCATGTCCGCCCCAATATCAAAGTCCCGGTAAAAATCGCAGATCGCCACCATTACTAAAAAAAAATGAAATGAAATTCTCATGGTTTGTAAACGTGGCAACTTTTCTGCAAACCAATCAATAAATGCCGATTGCAATTTTTTTAACCAAAAATATGAGGAAGAATACAAATTGGCCAAAACAGATGAATGCATTTGTTTTTTTATATATTTTTTTGGATTTGTATTTTAGCAAAAGCAAGAAATATTGTTTTTTTTTGCAAAATTGTCGCTCTTTTTTTGTTTATAGCGACAATCATAAATGACACAGCGGTGATCAAATACCACCAAAAGAAAGCTCTATTTGTGGGGAAAAAAGGATGTAAATTTCATTTGAGTACAACGTTGCACGACCGCGCAATTGTCAGTTAAAGCGATGCAGTGGCGAATCGCAAAAAGTGCTCTGGTCCTAAAGTGGGAAATCCTTCCAGGGCTGAAGTGGTTAATTTCATCTCCCAGACACAACAGGTTGGAGAAGATCTCTCCATAGCGATTGGATATCTCTTACTTATTGGATGATTTTCCCTGAGACAACTCAGAAATGTTGTATCTCACTCACAATGGTCACCAGGACAAATAGTGGGCTGAATCTCCCCAGTGGGGGCCACAACAGAAATACAAACCTGACAGGGGTTTCAGTCGTTCAACACTCTGCCAAAAAAAAAAAAAAGGCTAGTAAATGAGGGGAAGCTCCGCTGACTTCCATCATCCAATCATGTGCAAGTATATATGCTGTTTTTTTTTTATTTTCCTTGCACGTGATTGGGTATTCTCTGCAAAGTAAAGCTTCACCTCGTTTACAAACCTCTGGAGCAACTGCACTTTGCAAAGTTCACAGTCTATTTGCCTTTAGTAAATCAACCCTTTAAATTCTAGTTGTGAAAAGTGAACTGTGTACTCGCCTTCCTATGAGAGCGGGAACGACTTCTGTGCCTTTACTTTAATTTCCTCTGAGTTATAATCACAGCACTGGTAATTGTCCTGTTGAGAGTTTCGATTTCCCGGTCACCCCTCAGGAAATTAAAGCTCTGTTGTAATGCAGCCAAAAGGAGTACAGAAGGAAATGAGTCATGGAGGTATTAGCACATAAATTGAGTAAAGGGAGTTCTAAGCCTCCATGTATTACTGTATGGGACACTGATAATAATATTAACCGGTTCCCGACCTGCTCGCATACATTTACTGCTGCAGAGTGGCGCTGTAGCACAAATCACCATTTATAAATGGCGGCTTGCTCGTGCGCGGCTAGCGGGTGGGAGTGTCCCGGCGTGCTCTCGTGCCCGCCTCATTCTTCAGCAGTGTGGCCATGGGTCGGGCGGACCAGATGTCCGCCGGCTACCCGCGATGACCTGGCAGAGAAGAAGAAAGGGGAAGCGCTGATGTAAACTTCCAGTTCCCCACTCTGTCAGGCGGCATGTAAGAGATCTACTGATTCCTGTCACTGGGATCAGTTAGATCTCTTGTGCCCCTGGCAGCCCAGCCCCCTCCCAGTTAGAACACGCCCAGGGAACACAGTTGCCCCCTAGATCTCGCTACAGTAATAAGTAGATATTTAAATTTCTGATCGCTGTATAAATGTCATTGGTCCCAAAAAAGTGTCAAAAATGTCTGACATGTCCGCCCCAATATCAAAGTCCCGATAAAAATCGCAGATCGCCGCCATTGCTAGTAAAAAGAAAAAAAATAGTAAAAATGCCAGAAATTAATTCTCATGGTTTGTAAATGCGGCAACTTTTGCACAAACCAATCAATAAATGCTAATCGCAATTTTTTTTTTACCACAAATATGAGGAAGAATATAAATCGGCCAAAACAGATGAATAAATTAGTTTTTTTATATATTTTTTTGGATTTGTATTTTAGCAAAAAGTAAAATATATTGTTTTGTTTTCAAAATTGTCGCTCTTTTTTTGTTTATAGCGGTGATCAGAAATGATGCAGAGGGGATTAAATACCACCAAAAGAAATCTCTATTTGTGGGAAAAAAAGGACAGCAATATCGTTTGGGTACAATGTCGCACGGCCGCGCAATTGTCAGTTAAAGTGACGCAGTGCCGAATCGCAAAAAGTGCTCTGGTCCTAACATAGGAAATGCAGTCCTTCTGAAATTGCATTTCTTTGTCTAAAGCACTGTTGGGGGGGATTTATTAAAACAGGATTGCACGGAATCTGGTGCAGCTCTGCATAGTAACTGTAAAGGGTAGGGAACCTATTATCCTTAGTTACTCCATCTTGTTTGTGTAAATGTTGCTTTAACATTTTGTAAGAAGTTTATGCTGACAAGGCTTTTGTTTCTGCACAAGGCACATTCTGCAATACTTGCAAAAGGTGTCATCTGTGTGATTACATTCTAACCGTTACAAAATGTGTAGCCTTGAAGAAAGAACGCAATGATTAATAAGCAACTGCTAATAAGACAGTTGTTATGTCTCTACATGAGAAAGTGTATGAGAAAAGTATAGATAACTGCTAACAAGACAATTTTTCTTTTTTTTCTTATAGACATGTATTGTACGTCCCCCCCTTTTTGTATGGGTTGTATATAAACACCCCTTTTTCTCCCAGTAAACAGAGATTGATTTCACCATCCGTGTGCATGTACCTATTTCTATTTGGGGGTGAAATTCTTTCTCTCTCGGACGTCCAAACTTAAGACAGACTGACGGAGAGATGATAGCCGGGGGTTATCATAGCAGTTCGTAACAAATGGAGGTCCCACCGAGATCGGAGAGTCATCCCTTCTTGACCCTGGGTAAGGTATACACAATTTTGTTTATCTATCTGGGTGTTCTCGGGCTCTGACTTAGTTCCGATCTCTGAACTATGGCGCACTCTGGGTAGTGGCCATAATAAGTCTCCGGGAGACTTAATATTGTGGAACTGCAGCATGCTCTAGGAAGCAGCCATTATATTAAAATTACGCGCACTCCGGGTAGTGCCTTATTTCATGGGAAAGAGTCTCCGGGAGACTCAGAAAAGTACTGTGTTAGACATATTGTACTTTGATAATTGTCAGTCTGTCTTGGGTGATCCTGCTACTTTGCTTTTCTTTACTGTTGCGTAGAAGTATAAATGTCACATGCCATTCGAACACGCTCCGTACTGTCAGTTTGACTGAAGTACCCGGTGACCAGCTCATGTTTATGGAAGGCGCACCCTGAGGCAACTTAGAGTGGCAGCCGAGCACTGTGAGCGTTCTCTAGAATAATAGGGTTAACTGTCTACATTACAACTGACATGTCATGTCCCGACTGTAAGACTGGAATTTTGTTAGGCATTAATGACAACAGTTGGGGACTAGTAAAAACAGTGCAAGGAGGTTATAGAGCTGAGATCCTTGGTCTCAAGCCACTGTTAGAGGACATTCCTGACATTTTAGTATTTAGACTGAAGGTACACCATCCCGTAGCAGCCAAACAAGGTAGTAGTATAACGGGAATTGAAGAGGTAGCAAGAAAGGGGGGACACCAACCTATAAGTTGCCCGCTCCAACCCTTACAGCCAGAGGGACTTGAGGAAGCAGAGAAACATAGGATTAGGAATCTGGGGTGGTCACTAGGAACCCCAGAAGCTGAATGAATAATATCACCCAGACTACTGGGCTGTTGATTCAACATATTGGTCCCGATAGAAGGACACATATAATTAGAGTGTTACACCTGCTCAACTACTAGAGAAAACTCTCAAGAAAATTGAATGAGCTAAAGTTGTTCTATAATGTTTTTTTTCCCGGAATAGGCGAGATATGCAAGATGTCTTAGTCTGTGTATGTGAAATTAATTACTGTCCAGTTAACCCATGGGTGGACAATCTGGAAGTATGCTGAGTTTTTCTGTGTTGTTACATCGGCTGTGTTTTTATCTATTAAGAGGTTAAATGCATTCCGTTCTATAGTGAAAGTGAGATGATAAATGGGTAATGATAAGTGTAACTGGTTTATATATTTGAAGGTTTATGTAAGTTAAACAGTAGAAAAGAAAGTTTTTTTCAAGTTATGAAAGAATACATTGTAAGTAAGCTGATGTGAGAAAAATAGAAGTTTTTTTTTCTCTTTGTCAGAAAGTTTTTTGGGAAAGTTTAATCGTAAGAAAGTAATAGTATGGGTTGTATACAGATGGGAAATGTAAGTGATTCAGAGAGGTAATTTGTGTATTGAGAGGCATGCTGGACTTTCTAGGCCCTCTATCCTGCGTGCTCTTTGAGGTTGTGACCCCCTCCTAAGGAATGTGTTCATTGGAGCATGACAGTATGTGCTCGCTTTCAAAAACTCCCCACCCCCTTGATTTAATAGAAAATAAACTACAATAAAAATTGCATGATGATGATTTCTGTAAAGCATAGGGGCATTTTTTTTTTTAACTTTTGTGTAGAAGTAAAATCTTAGTTGAAAGAATCAGTTTTGCTATGTGATTCTAGCATTATTTGGAACAAAGCAAAGCTGGCCGATTACCACCAAATTCCTAAACGGTAGCCATGATTTTTTTTTATAATTATTTAAATGTTTAGTTCTCTAGTCCAGCCTATTGGGCGTGGAAAGGGAAAAAGCTCCACCCACTGATCAAAAGCTATTTGCACCCTTCGGTGAAAGTTATTTTGTACAAGATAGTTGACCAGGCTGGAACACCTTTACTTAAAAGTATGTGATGGGACAATATTGAATGATAATAGGAGATAGATGTCTATATATGTTATAAATTGGTTTAAGTAATAAATGTAATGAAGTGTGATATTTTAAAATACAGGATTAATGATTGTTTTATGAGTTGTTTGTTAATATAGAAGAAACTAGATCTGTATAGAATTGAACCAGTCATTGAAATAGTAACACCAATATGAGTGTGATATGTGGTCCCACCCTTAGGAAATTTTACAGGCAGCAAGTTTTGTTGTCCCCGCATCTCACTCAGGTGACCTACGGGGAAACCTTGGGCATGGTGTGATGGAAATGATGCCTGGAGAATTGTAGAGGGTTGGAATACAGGTTATAGATGTATAACAAGAGGTGTTGGACATATCTGAATGTTTTGTGTGGAAGGAGGATAAATGATTGGACATATTGCTGACAAAGGTAGAAGGGGGAGAACTGGCCACTCTGCCCCTGACGCTCTGATTAGCCAGCAAAAGTGATATTGGGTTTAATGAAAACTGCGGATGCAGTAATCATAACTCCAAAGGTTCCTTCCGATCACACAAAAGGCAATATCCCCTGAAACAAAGGGAACAAAAGTGGACACAAGGTGGTACAAGGGAAGGTACCCTGTGGTTAGGCTCAGATTCTAATCCAATTCTGTCTAGCAGTTTTGTTCATCCCCAGGTATCGCATTAGAAGGTGAAAGACCCATTTTTGTGGAATCAGGAGATTGGATCTGGATAAAGGTGCACAAAAAGGAAAAACTGAAGGACTCTATTAGACACTCTTAACTGCACCTACTGCTGTTAAAGTCAGTAAGCAAACATTCAGACCCTAATATCCCCAAGGGTAACAGAGTGTCCCCAAAAATCATTAGACTAGAAAACAAATCTATGTGAGTGAGTGTTGTGAATGGAGGAACATCCTTTCTTTTAAATAAAGGGATTCACATCCTGGAAGGAGAGACACTTCCCTCCTATAAGAGGTGAAAGTAACACTGTGAACTCAACACATATAGATAGGTAGATAGGAGGTGACCATGATTTTTCTGCTGTATCTGGGATACCACAAAACCCCTCAAGGAAGGTTTATGAATATTGCTTGTACCTTATTCGCCGTGGGTCTTGGCACCTATTGGCTCTGGAAGACTTTGAAGTTGAAAGAAAGAAAATGTCAGATCTCGCTAAGAGGAGGATGAGAAGGCTGAATACAGGAGAAGTAAAGGGGTGGGGTGTACGAGAAACACCAGTGTTGAATATGGAAGCTTCAAACCAGACCATAGTGTTTACCTTAACAAAGAGCCAGGTATTTGATCCAACAAAAGTTACTTATGACCCTGAGGCCTATAATATATATATGTGTAGGAATGTGGTTATTGGGAGAATATATGGTGGATAACAGACCCCCACAGGTGGGAGACTAGTTTGGCTAGGATTCCCCCAGATGACATAAGCACCTATCAGAGGATCCCCTTAGCGAAGGGAAGCCAATGGAATATTATCCTCACAGTACAGAACCCAGAGGTTAAAGACAGTGGAGTATATAGGCTAGGAATAACTATGTCAGGGACGGATCCTTGGGCTGAAGTCAAACTTTAGGTAAACCCTCCCCAAAGTGCCCCTGCCGGTGCCATGGGCAACTTACCCCCTGAAGTTGTAGTGCGGCAGGATAACAAGGTAATTGGGGTAGTAATACAGCCAGAAGATAGACTGAGCATAGAGACTGGTTATTCTGACAAGAATGAATGGATGCAGTTTACAGCCAATTCTACTAATGCCTCTGACTGTGTAGTGTGTGCCAGTGGAAGACCAAGCCTAGTGACTGTTCCAGTCCCCCCAGTTTTCAATATGACATGTATTTTATTGATGACACTGTAAGGCACATACCCATGGGATAGATGATGTTAGCAAAGGAAATGCTTTAGCTGATGAGGAAGCAAAAAAGACTGCACAATCCCAAAGAGGGGAACAGATGCCCAGCCTGGTTCCCATCCTTCCTGAAGAAGCACAGTTAATTGCAGACCTCCAACAATCCGCATCTCCAGCAGAACTGGAAGACTGGTGTTACCCTGTTTTGCAGACTAATCCAAAATTTGGATTGATCTGCAAAGAGGGGAGGCCATGTATCCCACGATGCAGTGCACCAATATACATTGCACAACTACAGAAACAATCCTAATAACCCACACCATGTAACACATCTACCTCATCCCGCAACCTCCAAATTGACTTCACTCACATCACACAACCAAAAGGGAAGACGCCAAAATGGTGGTGGGAGTCCTGACCAGGGAGATCATTCCCAGGTGGGGAATACCCCTACAAATTAGCTCAGACCAAGGCACAGCATTTAATCAATTTTTCTGTTTATAAAAAATACTGATTGGATAGACTATATATTACAATCAACAGCGCTTTGTTAGCTACACACGAGATGCAGTCAAGGGCCTTGCTGAGCAGCTTGATGCCACCTCACTGACAGCCTGGCAGAACAGAATCTCCTTGGACATGCTCCTGGCCAAGAGGGGAGGGGTCTGTGTAATGTTTGGCACCACGTGTTGCACATTTATCCCTAATAATACTGCCCAAGATGGCAGTGTCTCCCGAGCATTGAAGGGCTTGGAGATGCTGTCTCAGGAGCTGGCAGAAAATAGCAGGATTGAGGACCCCTTCACCGGATGGATGGAACGTTGGTTTGGCAAGTGGGGCAAGTTCTTGACCACCTTGGCCACCGCGTTTGCGGTGGTACTGTCAGTATTATTATGCGTAGGCTGCTGTCTGGTACCATGCATGAAGGGACTCATCTCAAGGGTGGCAGATAGAGCTGCGGGTGATGTAATATATACAGTGCTGTCCACACAAGACCCTGACTTATATGACAAATCAGGATTAGCCACACTGCTTGTATGAGACAGTGATGCTGTTTTTTATGAAAATCCCCACTGAGACAGGCTCATGGGGTGGGAGCTTAAATACGAATCTACATTTTGTAGGTTCAACAGGAGGGGAAATGTTGGAAGAATGGGTTAAGTCAGGAGTCTTTTATTAAAATGTAGCTAGAGTAATGCTTTATGTGAACCTATAAAATGTTGATTTTGAAAGGATTTGACGGTATCCACTTTGTATGTTAGGGTTCCACTTTAAATATCTGTTAGTCTGGCTTGTTCCTGGCCTTATCTTGAGAGAATTTCTTATGCTCGGTTCTCATGAAAAAAGCTGAAGTCAGCTAATCACACAATATATATCTTCATAATGTACTAATGAATGTGTTTATTTGAGACGAGAGAACATCCAGTGACAGGAGGAGATGTCGCTGCTTTTGAGAAAAGAAACTCTTGGATGTGTGATGATATGAATTATTTATTTTCCCGTCTCCAAGATGGATTTCTTACAGCACTGCCTAAATTTTGTTTTGCTTTCTATTGGTCACGTGGGAAAACCAGCCATTTAACTGCTTGATTGTTAATAGAAGATACAGACATTGATTAGGACGATTATATGATCATCCCTAGGTTACAACTCAGAACACATTTATGTTTTATGCATATTTTTCACTACAAACATTTTTTTAAGCCCTCACTTTCAGTAGGATTACACATAGGCAGACCTGTTGTACTGTGTTTCGGACTTCATTTATAGCCCCAAGACCGCAGTGATAGCTATAACCAGAACTGTAGTTCTGACAGAACACAACCCTGCCTGGATTACACGCCACCGGAGTAAAATTGGTAAAGAAGAGACCTGACCCAGAGGTCCCAGAAGCAAGAAAGGAGGTATTAACGGGGTCAGAAAGCCCTGACCTCAAAAAAGAGAGTCAAGACAAGGGGGTATTAACAGAGGTAGACAACCTTGACCCTGAAAATGAACTGCTACCTGAACTTTGGACAATGGCCCTCAATCTCCCTAATCCTACCCCCATTTCCAGTGATTTTATTGACTTTTCTCATGCGTATTAGTACAGAGGTGGTCATTACCCAAAGCCAGAAATCAAGTGACAGCTGGATTTGAATCACTTATCCCCATAATAACTGTTAATTAGAATGTGGAATGGATAAATTACATTTATTATAATCAACAATGTTTTGGTAACTAATTCCGGTATAGACAATCCTTGGGATCAATACTTCGGGTGGTACACTAACTGGAAACAGGCCCTTATTCAGCTAGGTCTTATCATATTCATCATACTCATAGTTATAGGTATAGTGGTATGTTGTGTCATTCCATGTTTTAGCAAAATGCTTAGTAAAGGAGTTGACAATCTCTCTATGTATTTCTTCCTACTTCCTAACCAGACAACTCTCTCAAATTCTGGCCAATACATTAAAAGGCATAGACAAAAGGAAAAGAATCTCATCATATAAAGAAGGATGGACATGGTCCTCTCTTTTTGCAGTAAGGAGACAAAGGATCCAAGAGTTCTATGTCCACTAATTTTCCCAGGGAACTATATATCCCCGATGATGTCAAGTATGGTCCTGGAAGTAAGGAAAAAAACATTAATATTGGTTTTAAGAGGGGATTGTAAAGGGTAGGGAACCTATTGCCCTTAGTTACTCCATTTTGTTTGAGTAAATGTTGCTTTAACATTTTGTAAATAGTTTATGCTGACAAGGCTTTTATTTCTGCACATGGCTTGCAGAATGTGTCATCTGTGTAATTACATTCTAACCGTTATCCTTTTTGTTGTGTGAAAGAACAAAATGTGTAGCCTTGAAGAAAGAACACAATGTACAGATAAGCAACTGCTAATAAGACAGTTGTTATGTCTCTACATGAGAAAGTGTATGAGAAAAGTATAGATAACTGCTAACAAGACGATTTTTCTTTTTTTCTAATAGACATGTATTGTACGTCCCCCCCTTTTGTATGAATTGTATATAAACGCCCATTTTCCTCCCAGTAAACAGAGATTGATTTCACCATACTTGTGTCTGTATCTATTGTCTATTCGGGTGAACTCATTCTCTCCCAGGTGCCTGAGCTTAAGACAGACTGACGGAGAGATGATAGCCGGGGGTTATCATAGCAGTTCCTAACACCAGCGAAAAAAATAGGAAGGGTTGATAATACCTGCTAGGGCCAGCAGTTGTATATCAGGGATTTTACAGGAAGATGTCCAGCGTTCTGCAAATAATGGACATTTGCCACTGGATTACAAATATAATCAGCATTCTGAAAAGGCTGTGCATTATAAAGTTTTGCCCCAAGCTCCTGCTTACAGTAAAGTGTGCCAGAAACTGTTTCCTGTTGCCCAGGGTCATCAGGGTAAGCCTGTGGTTGCCTATGTGTGCTGAGTATGTTCCCTTCAGGAAGACAGGGGCCATTAAATTACTGTTGCTACTGGCAACCACCGGAAAAGTCAGCAGTCATCTACTCCCAGTTGCTCGGGCACAGTTGTTGTCGAGCAACATGCCTGGACAAGTCCTGCTAGTCACAGCATGCCTGCAAACTTCAGTCCATTCAACAAGGGGTTACAGCAGTGTGCTCGGGAGGGGCCTGCCTATCAGTTTTACAGATGTCAGCCTGTCAGGAAGAGAAGGGGGGTGCCACGCCCTAGAGGAGACCCAGCGTTCCCTGTTAGCAGAAATCACAAGGTGGAGGAGCAAGATGGCGGAGGGTGGTTGTGTATACCCAGCGCTGACCTGGTTGCCTGATCTGCCGGAGCGGACACTGGTGTCCAGTTGGAACATCAGGGGGATTTGCCCTTAGGATGATCGGTGGGATGGAGCGACTGTGCCTGCTGTGTCCAGAATGCCAAATAGTGGTAGTCAGTGCCTGGATCCGGTGCTGTCAATGTGGCGAACTGCTCACCCGGCTTGCATTCAGACAGCAGGAGTCACAATACCACAATGTGGACCTGCACTCAGGACTGTGTCGTGTGCAGCTGCTTACATCCCGGAAGGCTGGAGCTGGTCTGGAATCATCACTGAAAGGGGGGTTTGAGTCTGAGCCTGTTGACTCCCCTGTGAATAATAATAACATAGGAGAAGAGGAGTCTGCTGTGTCTTGCGGCCTGGTCAGGGACCTGGTAACTAAGTACTGCCATGCAGGAGCCAGATGTCCCTGAAACGCCGGCTGCTTCTATGTGCCTTGCTATCCCTATCTGGCAGGAGCCAGTGCTCAAGGAAAGTGCTCCCTCGGGTGGGCTGGAATGGGAAGGCGAGTACAGGGCCATAGCTTGGGGTTCTCCCAGACTGCAAGTGGAGTTCGGGTTCCTGGAAGAGATAGCAGATTGGTCATCCCACAGCAGCTCGGAATAGAAAGTGCAGTCCGGGGTGGTAGATGTTCCAGATCTGGCTATGGGAGCTGAAGAAGCTGCAGGAACCCCCATCAGTAACAGACAACTTTTCTACAACAGACCTTCCACCACCCAGACCAGAGCAGCTGAATACAGGCAGTGGGTTAAGAGGTCCCGGGATGCTTGTATCCTCCCTGGAAAAGGAAAGCCTAGAGAACTGCCCAGGTTTTCCCAGCTCCAAAGGGAGGTTCAATGCAAAGTTGCTCTGGAGTGGGGTCTGGACTATCCTTATGTCCCATCTCAAACTATGGAGATAGTGGAGAGCTCTCGAGGAGAGTGGGAGGATGATTTAGTTTGGGATTTCCTACATGTCCCGAAGCCACAGAGAGGGCCAGAGAATGAGTTGTGGACCCGGTTCCAGGATGTCAAGCAGGGACGGCGGTTTGGGAGATCTATCTATAGAGACAGAGTGCTGGTTGTTAAAGTGGGTCGGTCAACCCAAAGTTACAGTCTCTCAGGAGACAGAATAAGGGGGCCGAAGATGGTTGCCGGACCCTCGGTTTTATGCAAGAGAAGGAGTGTGAGAGTTGGGGAAGTTGCATAAACCCAAATCAAAGGACTGCTGGAAAGTGCAGTGGGGTTTTTCTTTTTGTCTCCTGAACGTTGCCGAAACAGACCAGCCTGCCACCCTGTGCCCAATGGAGGAGACTTTGTCCATTGAAAGGACGATGGGGTGAGGTTTGTTCAGGCCATCTTCATCTTTAAAGAGCCTGTTGTCCGGGGAGAGGCCCCTCCTACCATGAACTATAAAAAGGGACTAACATTAATTTATTTCCTTTTCCCCTTTTACTGTTTCTGTCAGTGGGATCTAACCCCTCACTGACATACAAGACAAGAAAAAGACATTGTTGCAGTGTGCTGTGTTTTGTTGCTCTGCTGGGAGCTTTGTAACCTCCTTCCAGCAGACCTGTGTGCTGTTTAGTTAGTTGTAGTTTATTTGTTATGTCTTCTCTTAGAATCCTTGGGATAAGACGGCTGTCCATCCCACTTTGGCGAGAGTCAAGACCTTCTCTACAACTGTGTGAGCAGAGTGCTTTTCTCGAGGGAGAAATGCTCTGTCTCGGAAGTATATATTGGTTGTGTTCCATGCTGTTCGTTGCAGGAATGGTAGTTAGGAGTGCCTCATTTAATGTGTACATGTGTAAATAACCACAAAGATTGAAATCTATTTTTGTACTTATTTATTTGTACAGTCCCCGTCCAAGTTTGTTCCCTTTCCCTCTTCCATTTTTTCTTATGGGGTTCTCTTGCTTCTGGGCCCAGGAGCCAATTTTCTTTCTAAATTTCTCCGCTGGGGACTAGTTGAGGTTTGGTGGGGGTGAGTATAGCGCCCTCAACCTTTAGGTAGGTGCTTAGTGATAGATTTTTGTTAGGCAAGGTAAATTTATTCATGCCTGATTGCTTTGATTTTGGGCAGGGGAGTGGCCCAGGGAGTGACTGGTGACTGCAGGTAGTAACACCCCTGGGTAATCCCTCCTTTCTGGTTCAGAAAGTTCTGGAACATAGGGTGGGAAAAGGAGGTGAGGCATCTTAAGGAGCTCTGACCAATCCCCAACCTAGATTGGCAGGGGGTAATCCTCCTTAAATACCTGGGGTCAGCCCAGTCAGGGAGAAGTTTGAGTGGAAGTTGAGAGATGGAGATGAAGTACTGAGGCTGTCAAGGCCTTAAGGGAGCCCCCAGTCTGAGGGGGGTGACTTCTGCCTGGGGCTCGGGTGCATACAGGAGGATAGTGAGATCCTGGAACAGAGGCACAAGTGAGAGAGCAAGAGAAGGACAGCGAGAGAGAGTACTGCCAGGAAGGCCTCCAGGAAAGGAACTGTGTCGGTGAGTGATACGCACCCTGGGAAGCTGGAAGAGGCAAGCCGGAGAAGATTGGCAAAAAGGGAGACAGTCTGAGAAGGGTGCAAGAGCCAGTTGGGATTGTGGTGTCATGGTGGTAGTGGAGAGAGCCGTTGCAGCCAGGAGGGCTGGCAGTGCCTGGAAGAAGATGGTCTGGGAACAGTAGCCCATCAAGGCTAGATAGCACACTCAACTAAATTTTTCCACACTATAGGGGCCCACGGTCCCTGTCTGCAAAGGGCAGTTGCAGAGGCCTCGTCAAAGCCAGAACAGCGCTCACCATGTGCTAGCTAGGCCGGAGCAAGTGTTGTGCAGGAGAGAGGAACAAGAGTTGTCTGAGAAGCAAGTGATGTGCTGGAGGAACTGGAGGAGTGTATATAGAAGGTCCCATGAAAGAACTGTTGATTCCGTGGGTATCCCATAGCTAGCCCTTTCCCCATTCAGGTTTAACCCCCCAATAAAAAAAAAAACAAACAAACCTGTTCTGTAGCTCTGGATGTGAGGAAAAGTGTGGTTGAGGGCAGAGTGACAGGTGAACCAAAAATTCCAGCAACTCCTACGGGAGCATGACTACAAGTATGTACTGGATTTGGGGGATCAGTATGTACTGGATGCTGGGGTCAGTATGTACTGGATGTGGGGAGGTCAGTATGTATTGGATGTGGGGGATCAGTATGTACTGGATGTGGGGGATCAGTATGTACTGTATATGGGAGGGGTCAGTATGTACTGGATGTAGGGGTCAGTATGTACTGGATGTAGGGGGGGCAGTATGCACTGGATGTGGGGGGGCAGTATGCACTGTGTGTGGGGG
>BLSH010187522.1:30847-45527 GCA_018402905.1 Glandirana rugosa | reverse complement strand
GTACTTGTACTCGGTCTTAAAAAAGTGGTATCGGGACAACCCTACTTGTTGGCCCTTTTGCCTTCACTCTGTGGTCCAGCTCACCCCAAACCATCTCGATTGGGTTCAGGTCCGGTGACTGTGGAGGCCAGGTCATCTGGCGCAGCACCCCATCACTCTCCTTCTTGGTCAAATAGCCCTTACACAGCCTGGAGGTGTGTTTGGGGTCATTGTCCTGTTGAAAAATAAATGATGGTCCAACTAAACGCAAACCGGATGGAATAGCATGCCGCTGCAAGATGCTGTGGTAGCCATGCTGGTTCAGCATGCCTTCAATTTTGAATAAATCCCCAACATTTATAAGGCAAGAAATCACACTTATTAAACCTGACAGGGCACACCTGTGAAGTGAAAACCATTTCAGGTGACTTCCTCTTGAAGCTCATCAAGAGAAAGCAAAGAGTGTGCAAAGCAGTAATCAAAGCAAAAGGTGGCTACTTTGAAGAACCTAGAATATGACATATTTTCAGTTGTTTCACACTTCTTTGTTATGTATATAATTCCACATGTGTTAATTCATAGTTTTGATGCCTTCAGTGTGAATCTACAATTTTCATAGTCATGAAAATAAAGAAAACTCTTTGAATGAGAAGGTGTGTCCAAACTTTTGGTCTGTACTGTATATATATATATTACAATTTTATTTAGGAGCCCTGCTGGTGGGCTTTGGTGAAATATCAGGGGTCTAAAAATACCTCTGAAGTCTCACTTTTGGGACAGAGAAAGGGACTGAGGACAGAGATTCCTCTGTCCTTTTCTCTGCAGCCAGGCAGCAGGGGGAATCTGCACAGTAAAGGGTGATTAGGTTAAAAGGATGCAGCATTTCTGGCAGGATCAACTGATATTCTTTGTACTTGCTGAAAATGAGTTTTGCCTAAAAAAGGAAGTATACAACATTTCTGTTCTTGGAGTTGGACACACTTTACCTACTTGCTGACCATGCTATAGTCAAATGACGGCTACAGCGCGGCCGGCTAGTTTTAGGACGCTATTATATGACACTGGGGGCGCGCACACTGCTCATCACAGTTTGAGGTAAAGAGACAATCAGCGGCTCTTTACCACATGATCAGCTGTGTCCAATCACAGCTAATCACATATGTAAACAGAAGCTGGTTATCGGCACTCCTTTCCTCATGCTCACAGCCCGAGGAGAGAAGAGAGCCGATAACCGGCTTCTGTTATAGGGACATGTATACTGATTATCAGTGCAATCCAAAACAGTACCTATCAGTGCAGCCTATCAGTGCCTCCTTATTAGTATCTCCTCATCAGTGCCCATCAGTGCAGCCTATCAGCGTAGTCCCAACCGTACCCACCAGTGCTGCCAATCAGTGCCCTACCAGTGCCCACCATTGCAGCCTAACATTGCCCATCAGTCCTGCCTATCAGTGCTATCTATCAGTGCCTCCTCATTAGTGCCCATCAGTGCAGCCTCATCAGCGCACATCAGTGAAGGAGAAAAATTACCTGTTTGCAAAATTTTATAACAAACTATGGAAATGTTTCTTTTTTTATTCATTTATTTAGCAAAAGATAAAAAACCCAGCAGTGATTAAATACCATCAAAATAAATCTCTATTTGTGGGCAAAATGATAAAAATGTCATATGGGTACAGTGTAGCATGACCGCACAATTGTCATTCAAAGTGCAACAGCGCTGAAAGCTGAAAATTGGCCTGGGCAGGAAGGGGGTAAAAGTGTCCAGTAGGCAAATGGTTAAATTGCGGTTATGAAGAGCAGATTGAATACTTACCTCCAATGAGATGAGGAAATCACTTGTCTGCTCTACAGATGGTGTCACTCGCCCTGAGGTGGTAAATCAGAGATTTTATTTGCTGTTCCGTTGAAGGTTCAAATTTTCCGCTCCTCAAGCAGTGTCATGGGATTCTCACTGTTATGCAGCCAATATGAAAAAGTAAAAATAGACATGAAAATGAGTCACCTTTAGCATTCACCCCCTGTCCTTATCATTGTGTAATAATATGATTATAGCAGAGAACCCGACTCCATCCTCTGCCTTTCTTCTGCAAATTGACTACTGCAGATCATTCCATGTTGACCTGTTAAAGAGGAAGTAAACTCCCCATAATTAAATTGTATGTTTCAGAGGTATTAGGTAATTGCCTCTGTACCCAGCGCTCCGAGTATATATATTTTTTTGTTTTTTTATTTATTTTTTCACATGCATTTTAATATTTTGTTGGCTGCTGCTATATTATATTTCGACAATTTATATTGGCATTCACAAGGCGGGTACCTTGTATACTTTATACTCTGCCTGTTAATGCTAGCTGCGCCCTGTGATTTGTGATATATGCACATATATATATGCCTTTATACTTTGAATGCTATACCCAATCAAAAGCTATAAAATCAATAAAATCAAATACAATCACTACTAAAATCACTCAAACATCAAGACTTATGAAGTCCATAATATTCTCATTATATAAAGAAGGTTCTCCTTGTCAAATAAAAAGTCACAGCCAGAACAGGACAATACTTGGACCACTTCCTGCAAGAAAGTGTACTCCACACATAGTTACATAGTTACATAGTTACATAGTTAGTCAGGTTGAAAAAAGACACAAGTCCATCCAGTTCAACCAAAAAAAAAAAAATGTATATACATATATATACATACACATATACACATACATATATACATACACACACATACAACCAAATAATCCCATATACAATCCTTCACCCACAGTTGATCCAGAGGAAGGCAAAAAACCCCAGCAAAGCATGGATCCAATTTGCTATAACAGGGGAAAAAATTCCTTCCTGATTCCCCGAGAGGCAATCGGATTCACCCTGGATCAACTTTACCTAAAGATGTTAGTACCCAGTTATATTATTTACATTAAGGAAAGAATCCAGGCCTTTTTTAAAGCAATCAACCGTGCTGGCCAAAACCACCTCTGGGGGGAGTCTATTCCATATTTTCACAGCTCTTACTGTGAAGAAACCTTTCCGTATTTGCAGATTAAATCTTTTTTCCTCTAGACGTAAAGAGTGCCCCCTTGTCCTTTGTGATGACCTTAAAGTAAATAACTCCACACCAAGTTCACTATATGGACCACTTATATATTTGTACATGTTGATCATATCCCCCCTTAATCTCCTCTTCTCACACAAAGGCCTACTTAAAAGATACCAAGGATTTACTACAACAAATTAAACCAATCAGCTTCTCTACAGACCAACCCATTCTCCTGATGACCGCAGATGTAGCATCTTTATATATGGTCATCCAACATGAAGATGCCCTACTGGCTCTAAATTGGGCATTGAGCCAGAGAGAAAACTTACCTGAACCACAAAAAAGATTTCTGAAAGTGATGTTAGAATATTGTCTCTCGCATAATTATTTCTGGTACAGCGGACAATTCTATACACAAAAACGAGGTGTAGCCATGGGAGCCAAATTCACCCCCAGTCTGGCGAAACTTTTCATGAGCCAGTGGGAGGATAAGGCCATCTTTGGACAAAACAGAAAGGAACGTGTGTTCTATAAAAGATTCATAGATGACCTGTTCTTCATATGGGCAGGTACAGAGACCACACTCAAGGAATATGCACAAGAATTAAATTCCAACAACCAGAATATCATCTTGGACTTTCATTGGAGTGGAGAACAGGTCAACCATTTGGATCTAACCATCATGAGGACAGGTGACCATTTGGAGACGAGGGCTTTCTTCAAACCCACAGATAGAAATGGATATCTACTAGAGTTGAGCGAACTCGGACTGTAAAGTTGGGGTCCGTACCGAACTTTGGGGTGTCCAGGACCCGGACCCAAACCCGGACATTTCAAAAAAAGTTTGGGTTCGAGTTCGGGGTTCTGGTATTTGATTCCACGTGTTGAATAGCTGCCAAGGGCAGCCAATTAACAAGTGTTTCACTGGTTTGTCCTTGGAAGCCATCACAGCCATGCCTACTAATGGCATGGCTGTGATTGGCCAGTGCATCATGTGACACAGCCTCTATATGGGGCTGGAGTCACCGTGCTGCTCTCATCTGTCATATGCTCTCAGGATAGTTTAGGGAGAGGATGCTGCTGGCTCTGTGAGGGACAGATTGCAGATATTATAAAACATCTCATCCTGCATTACTGAACGATCTGATTGTGGACTAGGTAGAGATACTAGTACTGCTGCTTTGAGGGACAGATTGCAGTCCTCATCCTGCTGCACAGAACAATCTGACTGGACTAGGTAGAGTCTGTTGCTTTAAGGGAAAGATTATTGTTCTAAAATCATCTCCAAGTTCTATAGGGAAAGGTTCCAGCTGTTGCTTTAAGGGAAAGATAATTGTTTTAAAATCATCTCCAAGTTCTATAGGGAAAGTTTCTTCCAGCCGTTGCTTAGAGAGCCATATTATTGTTCTAAAATCATCTCCAAGTCCTATAGGGAAAGTTTCTTCCAGCCATTGCTTAGAGAGCCATATTATTGTTCTAAGAACAATAATATGGCTCTCTAAGCAATGGCTGGAAGAAACTTTCCCTATAGAACTTGTAGATGATTTTAGAACAATAATATGGCCCTCTATGTGATACACAAAATGCAAAAAACTGGGTTAATCATTGGAAATAAAACAATTTAAGTCTATATCCATGTTCAACCCAGACAGATATAAAGTATTAAGCTTGTGGATCCACCAGGTTTCATTGCGTGAAATATTTTTAAGGAAAACACGAAATGCATAGAAGCCGCGCCTCTTTCTGACGTAATTTCCAGCTCCCTTGGTTCTCATCTTCCATACAGTGGAACGCACGCTGTGTTGGACACGGATCCTGCAGAGCAGCACGTATGCAGTAACAGACGGTGCCGGTCGGTCGGCACAGGGACACGTGAGTGCATTACTTTCGTTGGCCTCTGTCTCAGTACCTGCTTTTTCGTAATTGTGCGCAATGAATATCTCTTTTTGCCTTCTATGAGCGGTCTCTATTCGAGGGAGAAACATCTATCTTAGAGTCAGCGGTGTCCTTCCCCAGCAAGAAAAAGTTTGTTTCATTCGTCCCTTCATTGAAAGATCTTGTTTTGGATGGACTTATGTTGGGTGACTTTTAACTTTTTTTGACACATTAGAAGAAAAGAGCTGTGTGTGTTTTAGTAATCTTAGATCTCTCTACTCAGAGAATCTTGTCTGACTATCAGTGCATTTAATTTAGTAGATAGATTCACAATTTCTTTTTAATTTCACAATTATTGTTTGAAAAGGAATAAGGAATGTCTGAATACCATAAGGTTATTTCCACTAATGGTAGGTGAGCGCTGTATTTACCTGTAACATTTATATATTGCTCTAACTCAGCACAAGTGGTATTGTTCTGAATGTAGGTAGGCTGCAGAACCTTTGATCACAAAACTATTTTCTTTTTATTACTAGTATTTTGCTGCCTAGAGGCATAACACTACACGAGAATTTTCTTTCCTTAGTGGGGCGCCATCATCTGTTCTATATTCCATAAATATATTTAAAGGTACAGAGAAGCCTGATACATTTCCCTTCAGGCTGGAAACTAAGTTCTGAGCTAGAGAGAAGCAAAGGAGTGTAAAGCTGTGAGTTCTGTGTAGATTTAAAAATGCGAACCACATCAAAATTACGGTAAAAACGCAGCACTTGCGCTTTTCTTGCATGCCCATTGAAGTCTATTACATGCAAAAAGCTGCATTTTGCAGGAAGAAAAGTCCCTGGCCCTTTTCAAAAATGCAGAGGCACAAAAATGCATTGATGTGACCATGTTCCATAGGAACCCATGTTAAAAAAATGTCCTGCATTTCTGCAAAATGCATCAAAAACGCATTGGTGTGAATGGAGCCTCAGAGAGTGAAGGGTGATAAACAAGCCCATAAATGCAGCAGCAGAGTACTGATAGTGATGGACACATCTTGTTTAGGATAAAAGGGCTCTTTCACAATGTTGGGGGAGAAGGAGAGGCAGTAACGGCTAGTTTACACTTGCTTCAAAGCAGGGCTTCGGACAGGCTTTGTTAAAACTCTCTGAATGCCAGTCAAAGCTCCTAATAACTATGGGTGGTGCCCAGCCCCCCCTTGTTGATCCCCCCATCCACATTGCTGCTGGCTTCCCTCCTCTCCTCCCCTCTTGACTGCTGCAGGGGATGTTTCAGGATGGAGAGTGGAAAGGGAGAGTTATGTATGTCATTTATTGACCCCTTCCTTTTCTAAATGAACACAGTGAACACACTCGCTCACTAAGTCCATTCATAGCTGAAGCATAGTACACTGTATTTACTATGCTTCCAGAGAAAGACGTGTGTTTGAGCTTTGAGTTGCACACCCCAATGCAATAGGCTGCACACACCTATGCCTGTCATTAAATAAAATGGTTAGCTTACAGTCCTGTTTACACCTTGCTTTTGCTTTCCTTCAGCTACGCTTCAAAAATGATTCCCAGTGTTGCTTTAGTTGTGCTTCAAAGCCTCTTCAAAGCCTCCATAGAAGTCTGTGACAAAGCTTGTTTGAAGCTCGCTTGAAGCACCTGCGGCTTTTGAGAGGCTTTAATTCAGCTTTAGCTTCGCTTTGTTTTTGGAGAAATTGCAGGTGTGAGATATCAACAAACACTCAGGGCATCGGCCAAGCTATAGCAAGGCTTCAAAAGAGGCTTCTGGAGGAACAAATAGATGAAGCCAGGTAGGTTAGTGGCGTAACATGTAGAGGTGAAGCCTGGTGGTGGTATCTTTTTGAAGAATACGTGAGACGCTTTCTGTTTTTATGCTGTTTTACAATAAAATGTGAGTGTCATTTTAAATGGGTAGTGCGGTTTCTGTGTTTGATACCTGGTTGGACATACTGCTCCATTAGAGTCTTTTATATGTCTATCTGGAATTGGTTACCCTGTATGTGGAAGTGACATTGGAGACGAATCTGCGGTAAGACCTGGTGGGGTCATTGTTGTTTGGGAGCTACTGGAGAAGTCAATTCAGCTCCTGGCAAGGCAATTGCCATCCGAGTTGGAGTTGTCCCTAACGTTATGAGTGGCTAGACCCGGAGGGTTCACTAATTGAGGTGAGCCCCCAAAATTCACCTGGTGGTGGGCAGCACAGCGGAGTTTGCACAAATTACATTATTTGGAAATGAAGCACATATCACTATGAATAGAGTTGAGCGAACCCGAACTGTAAAGTTTGGGTCCATACCGAACTTTGGGGTGTCCCGGACCTGAACATTTGAAAAAAAGTTTGGGTTCGTGGTTCTTGGTTCGGGGATTTGATCCCGCCTGTTGAATAGCTGCAGGGCAGTCAATCAACAAGCATTTCACTGGTTTGCCCTTAGAAGCCATCACAGCCATGCCTACTAATGGCATGGCTGTGATTGGCCAGTGCATCATGTGACCCAGCCTCCATATAAGCTGAAGTCACATAGTGCTGCATGTCACATGCTCTCAGGCTAGTCTAGGGAGAGGATGCTGCCGGCGCTGTGAGGGACAGATTGCAGATCTAATAACATCTCATCCTGCATTACAGAACGATCTGATTCTGGACTAGGTAGAGTCTACTGCTTTGAGGGACAGATTATTGTTCTAAAATCATCTCCTAGTTCTATAGGGAGAGGTTCCTGCTGTTGCTGTAAGGGACAGATTATTTTTCTAAAATCATCGCCTACTGCTATAGGGTCAGGTTCCTGCTGTTGCTGTAAGGGACAGATTATTGTTCTATAATCATCTACTAGTTCTAAAGGGAGAGGTTCCTGCTGTTGCTGTAAGGGACAGATTATTGTTCTAAAATCATTTTAATAAGAAAAATGTTTGGAGGAATTAGTGAGTGCAATGCCAGATGGGTCCAATCCAATGTATAGATACAAGAGAAGAAAAAAGAGAGATGCTGAAACAGCACTCTGCCCCCATTTAGGATTGATGCGGACACAACTGGTATGTATAAAAGAGCTTTTATTATAATATGCAATATTTTACAAAACTTGAAATACAAAAAACATGTACAATGTAAAAACAATAGGAAACCATGGAAAGGTCTATAAAAAAGAGTGTACCCAATAGTTACATGGCCAGATACAAAACTTAGTCCAAATCCATGATTGAAGAGGACTGGTCTAAAGCTGCATCATGTATGCAAACCTAACTTGTTTCGGACTGTAAATAAGTATTTCTTCAGAGGTACATATGCAAGGGTTCAATGTATCATTTTCTATAAGGTGAAAAGATAAATTATTCATCATTATATGCTTGACAGTTACTATTTGTTAATTGATATTGCAGGGCACTTGATATGGTAAACCACACAATATACTTACATGGTATTCCAAAAACACTGCTAAAAGACCACAACGGTCGCCATCCACAGACCCACACCACCGCCACCGCACATTGAGATACTAACAATTCTCAAACGATCATTGTGCAAAATGATTGAAGCAGTATTCTGAGTGTGACAAAGGAAAGGGAGCCAGCTGCAGGCAGGATGGCCCAAAAATTGTCCCACAGACAAGGATCCCTCAAGCAATGGAGCAATGCTCCTGCTATAGAGTATCCAAGCACAGCGTATTATGAAGGTATGCTGTTTAGGGGTCACTGTATGTAAGTAGAAAAAGGCCTCAATTAGAATAACATCAGCATAATTATAATGCTTTGAGGATAATTGCAGCATTGCAAAGCCTAATATGAAAAACAAACAGTGCTCCTCATAAAAGTAGCTGATATATCACAATTTCGTGAATTTAGGATGATTAAAAAAACCAAACCTTCTGCTATTGGAACATTTACCTGTGGTAAATGCGGGTACTGCAAATGTATGGACACCATAAGGATGTTGTTCTTCCTAATGGTGAGAAATGTATACCTCAAAACTTTGTCAACTGCCGCACTTCTGGAGTCATATCTTATGACATGTGAATGCGGCTCTTTTTATGTTGGCAAGACCAAAGTTGAATTTTGGCGACGCATATATCAGCATTTCACCAGTATTATCAAAAAAGATCCTGATCTCCCATTGGGAGGACATAGTTCCTTGGTACATAGTACTCGCACACCTAGAGTCAAACTTTTGGCTCTTGAACACCTCCCAGTGAATCCTAGAGGAGGTGATTATAATAAAATATTACTGCAACATGAACTTAAATGGATTTTTTGTCTAAGGGCCAACAGCTTTCATGGCTTGAATGAATGACCAACTTTGTTTCATTCTTGCCAGGTTTTGTAACAGGGATCTGTGAAAAAATTTTATAGGAGTAGTGTCCCCTCTTTCCTCCTCTTCCCCCCCCTTTTTTTTTTTCGTTCATACATTATATTATTGGTGTATCAGGTATTGGAATAATTTGTATATATTTATTGTTCACTATTACTTCTTGTTATTCCAGATTTCAGCACTGAGAGTCCTCGCGGCTGCTGTCCCCTACTGACCCGTGCCATCGCCCTATACATCATATGCCATCCTGACAGTACCTGGGCCCTCTCTACGGGCCAGGGCCCGATCGACAATTGGGAGCTGATGTGGCAGGGATTGCCTAGTCCTACAGCCCGGCGTGCGTGGGCCCTCTCGGATGTCCCGTCTATGAGGGGGCTCTGGTCGGGCACACTTGGAGCCCTAGGACCGGATTCGTCTGGTCCAGTTCCTGTTTGCGCTGCAGGGCGCAGCGCAGAAACTGGTCTCCTCACACGCGTTGGTGATGACGTGATGCATGACGTGGCCCTGCCCCTCCCCCGGGGGCGGGGTCGTGCCACGCGCCGCACCATCAGGGGATCAGACGTTAGTCTGAGCAGCTGTAACTAACAGCACATGGGCTAAACGTTCCTCCTATTACCACAGCCGCATTCACTGACTTGCTAGCAGAGTGAGCATTTATACTCTTCACAATACATTTTCAGATGCTGAACTGCCATCTCAGTGAGTGCATGGCTCAGATAGGAATCTTCATACATTTCTCCACTCTGACTGAGCTATGTCTCCGTACTAGTATAGCATCAGACGTCAGTCTGAGTAGCTGTAATCAACAGCATATGAGCTACAAGTTCCTCCTACTACCACAGCCGCATTCACTCACTCGTTAGCAGATTGAGCATTTATACTTCTCACAAACACTTTCAGATGCTGAACTGCCATCCCAGCGAGTGCATGGCTCACATAGGAATCAACATACATCTCTCCACTCTGACTGAGGTATGTCTCTGTACTAGCATTTTTCTACATAGCAGCTTGTTCTACTGATATTATTGGATGGTCTCTTTGTATTTTAGGGGACCCTTTCCTTTTTGGGAATTATGATATATCTGCTACTTTTATGAGGAGCACTGTTTGTTTTTCATATTAGGCTTTGCAATGCTGCAATTATCCTCAATTCCCTAAGCATTGTAATTAATAATTAACACATTATATATATGAGGCTGCTATGCTGATATTCTGGCCTTTTTCTACTTACATACAGTGACCCCTAAACCGCATACCTTCATAATACGCTGTGCTTGGAGACTCTATAACAGGAGCATTGCTCCATTGCTTGAGGGATCCTCGTCTGTGGGACAATTTTTGGGCCATCCTGCCTGCAGCTGGCTCCCTTTCCTTTGTCACACTCAGAATACTGCTTCAATCATTTTGCACAATGATCGTTTGAGAATTGTTAGTATCCCAATGTGCGGTGGTGGTGGTGGGTTCTTATTCACAGTCTGAAACATGTTAGGTTTGCATACGTGATCCAGCTTTAGACCAGTCCTCTTCAATCATGGATTTGGACTAAGTCTTGTATCTGGCCATGTAACTATTGGGTACACTCTTTTTTTTATAGACCTTTCCATGGTTTCCTATTTTTACATTGCACATGTTTTTTGTATTTCAAGTTTTGTAAAGTATCGCATATTGTAATAAAAACTCTTTTATACATACCAGTTGTGTCCGCATCAATCCTAAATGGGGGCAGAGTGCTGTTTCAGCATCTCTTTTTTCTTCTCTTGTAAAATCATTTTACTTCCTTTTGCAGCCCTCGAGCACTTTCCAGGACTTTTTTACAGCCATTTGTGTGCCCAAAAGTTTGGGTCCCCGTTGACTTCAATGGGGTCTGGGGTAAAGTTCGGGTTAAGTTCAGTACCGAACCCGGACTTTTTCCGAAGTTTGGCCGAACCTGAACATCCAGGTGTCCACTCAACTCTAACTATGAACTACATCTACAAACAATCAGATCCATAGCATGTTTAAGCACAGAGCTTTATTTGACTTTTTGCACTATTGGAACAATCAGCACCCTTTATTTCGCCACAACGGCACCCGGCAATATAAATAATATTGTTTTGGCAAGGAGTGGATTTTTCGTATCACAGACACTTGTGGCTGTCTTTTTCTGTCTCACCACTTTAGCATATGCACTTTATTAATTGTTTATTGCAAATTATTGTGGTAAATAGGATTCCCGATTTTACAACATTTGGGACCACTTATTCGTCATTATATACATATATTTGTTGATCTATTGCCTATTGATGTTTATTATATATTTATTAATATCTAATAGAGAATTTGTATTTGTCTGGATCATTGGAATATACCTGGATGTCCTAGTGTCATCAAGGTGAGTCCTACCTTTTGGGTCCACTCACAAAACTTCATCCTGAAAATTTACTTGGCACTGTGTTATCAGCGCCCCCACATAAACTTCTGAAAATTCGTTATTTTGGATAATTTGTAACTTCGGATAAATTTGTATTCGTTATATTCACTAACAGCCAAATTTGAAAGGAAATTCCAATACATATAATTTAATAGTTAGTAATAGTTCAGTTATCATTAGTTATCATTTCAGATTTTCGAATTTTTGGGTTTTTGCATTTTCAGATTTTCGTTTTTATTTTCGTTCTTTTGAATTTCAGAATGTGTCAAAATTCTTTAAAAGGAATGAAACTTATTGCACATGTGTCCTCAAAAGCAGACTGCAGGGTGTGAATGGAGCTCTATGGAGCGTGCTGAGGAAACGTTCCATCCGGGCTGGTTTAAATCCAGCACTCTATTCCAAACTAAAAACAAAAATTGTCTTTAGTTATATTTTAAATTTGATTTTGGAATGAATGTAATTTTCTGAACTAAAACCACATTTACTGTTAGAACTTTGTTTGATTAGGAGAAATTTTCCATCCTGCTCCTTTTGAATTTTCTCATCACTGCAGTCAATAGTAAACATCTATTTGATCCCAGTAACCATTACAAAATGGACCAAATGTTCTTAAAATTAAATTTATGAATGAAATCCTAGTAGTGTATAGACAGCTTAAATCTAAATCATGTTTTCAGTTCTGGATAGCATAAGGAAGGCTTGCAATCTTTTCTTTTTAGCTGTTGTGTGTCTCATCGGGGAGATTTCCCTTAATTTCCTTTCCTACAGACACAACAGGAAGTTTAAGGAGTTTGAAGGTCTCCCCATTAGACTGGGGGTCACCAGAACATGGTTACTTATTGAAGATGTCCCCTCTATTCTTGTTCTGGTGACACATTTTGTATTCCCATTACTTTCTGTCTCAGAGACATCAGTGACCACAACAATTAAAGAACACAAATCTTCCCTGTGGGGACACAAACATTAGTAAAAACCTGACAGGGGTCTCAACCCTCCTATATTCTATCCAAAACAACAATAAACACCCTTTGTATTTACATGCACTTTAAATTGTAGAAGTGGAAAGCAGATTGTGTACTCACCTTCCTCTGGGAGCGGACACGGCTTCTGTATGTAAGTTTCACTTCTCCTGAGTTATAATTTGAATTTCCCGCGCACCCAGCAGTGTCGGGGAAAACCTCTTTGCAATGCAGCCAATACGAGTACAGAAGAGTAAGATGAGACATTAGGAAATGTCATCCACAACCAGTTTGTTCAGTAACACAATGTAAGGAATGAAGGTCTCGGAGCGAGCACACCCATCCCATAATATACCAGTCTGGCTTCAGTAAAGTGTATTACTGTACAAGGCATTGTTAATAATAAAGGGCAGCTCCAAGAATCAGAAATTCTTTATACCGCACCCTGCTTTATACCCCACCCTGCAAGTGTTAAATGCTTGTTATTTTTAATCCTAGGGACTGTAGGGTTCCTTATGAGGTTGCTGTGAGTTCCTTGAGCAATGGTGAATTTATCTGCCACCTACACTGACTACCAATGCAAGGGGGCAATTTTACCAGTACCCACCCCTCCAATATAAGGGCTCACTTCTACACTGACCTCCTCTCCAACCTGTACACATCCACTATATGTGATGCAGGATTAATAGACCTGCTTTGCCCATTATGATGAACACAGCCCGGGGAGAGGGATGGGGGGGGGGGCAGCACCACAGTTAGGAGGGTATTTCTGGTACTGTACAGGTGTTTCTCAGGCAGGCTTCCTTGGGACCCTAAGGTTCCTTTTGAGGTTGCTAGGGGTTCCTTTAACAATGAGCAATGGTGGATTAATGGTCAATCTACCACCTACACTGACTATCAAAGAAAGAAAGCAATTTTCCAGGGGTCCTCAATATAAGGGCTACACTGACATCCTCTCTAAATTGTACACATTCACCATATTCAATGTAGGATTAATAGTCCTGCTTTGCACGTTATGAGGCCCCGAGAATGGGGAGAAGAGGACAGCACCAAAGTTGGAGATGGGGGGAGGGTGTGTGTGAGGAATAGGGTAAGTAACGATGTCTGGTCCTGTACCAGTGATTCTCAACTAGGGTTCCTTTTCAGGTGGCTAGGGGTTCCTGGAACAAAGAGCAATGGTGGGCTGATCTCCCACCTACACTGACTACCAATGAAAGGGGACAATTTTACCAGTGCCCACCCCACCAATATAAGGGCTCACGTCTACACTGACCTCCTCTCACCTGTGCACATCCACCATATGCAATGCAGGTTTAATAGATCTGTTTTGCATATTATGATGCCCATAGACCAGGAAGAGGAGGGCAGCGCCAAAGCTGGGGGTTTCGAACAAATAGAGTAAGTTCCAATGTCTGGTCCTGTTCAGGTGTTTGTCATTTTCTCAGCCAGGCTTCCTAGGGACACTAGGGTTCCTTTTGAGGTTGTTAGGGGTTCCTCTAACAATGTGCAATGGTGGATCAAAGGTTAATCTCCCACCTACACTGACTACGAAAGAAAGAAAACAATTTTCCAGGGGTCATCAATATAAGGGCTCACTTCTACACTGACCGCCTCTCTAATCTGTACATGTCTACCATGTGCGATATGCACACTCATACCATGTACAATGCAGAAAAATAGTCCTGGAATGTATGTGATGGAGCCAAGGGACTGCCTACAGACCAGGAAGAAGAGGGCAGCACGAGAGCAGACCAGAGCGGGGGAATAGGGTACATAACAATGCTCTTGTATCTCCTAGGCCAGTGTACCTCAACCAGGGATCCTTTGAGGTTGATAGGGGGTTAGACATTGCAGAGGGGTTCTTCCAAAAAAGTGGGGTTCTTTAAATAAGTGGGCACTTCAGTTCTTGCAACCATCCATCCATCCATCTGAGCGCTGCTTCTCTCTCTCTTCACAGGTATGTCTGTATTGTGATCGCTCCACCCAAAAACTGAACCATTGCTATCTGCCTATGCCTTTTAACATTGGTATGTCTGTATTGTGATCGCTCCACTATCGTTACCAAGTCAAAAACCCACCTCGCTAGTGTTATGTCTG
>BLSH010187522.1:14655-30837 GCA_018402905.1 Glandirana rugosa | reverse complement strand
GTCCTGGGCGGCCTGGGTGTGCTGTCCGGCGGGGGGGGCTCCCTGGGGTCTTGATCCGGCTCCCTGGTGGTCCAGTGGGGTGATCCTGAGGGTGGCTGCGCTGATAAACGTTCAGCGCAGCCCCCCCTCATCAGATGAGCAGCCGATCGGCTCTCCGCTGCTCAGGTCTGCAGACCTGAGCAGAGGAAAAGCCGATCAACGGCTCTTCCTATTTACACTGTGATCAGCCGTGATTGGTCACGGCTGATCACATGGTAAAAGGCTTCGGATCGAAGCCTTTTACCTCGGTCGGTAGTGCGGTGGGTCAGACTGACCCACGGCACCACCGATCGCCGCGATGCGCGCCCCCAGGAGCGCGCGATCGCGCATTATCCTGAGGACGTCAATAGACGTCCAGTCAGGATAATGAACCCCCCGCCCGGACGTCATTTGTCAATGCGCCGGGCGGGAAGTGGTTAATGGTACTCCAAATGCAGCTAGCAGACATGCATTTTGCAGCACATTTTGTCATTTAACAAATACACTACCAATGTGCCACAATGCCAATTGAAGAAACGCTCAACGCTGCATTTCCAAAAAATTTTCAATTTGGCTTTTTGGGCCTGTTTTTATGTGCATTTTGGTGTAGTTTTTTAATGTACGTTTTGCTGCTTTTTATCAACACAAACGCATTTTAGCACATTTTTATGTGCATTTTGGTGCTTTTTTAACATGTGTTTTGGCTAATGTTTTACTTGCGTTTTTGTGTGCATTCTGGAAACTCATGCAAAATGCAAGTTATGCTTGTGGTGTTAATAGCACCCCAAAAGTGGCTAGCAGATGTGCTGTTTGTAACAATACACATAAAAACTATATCAAAACGCATGTTAAAAAAGTGAAAAATATGTGCTAAAAGAAGTGCTAAAATGTGCGTTACAAACTACACCAAACTGCAGTTTAAAATAACCTGTGCCAATATGTGCGTTAAAGCACCAAAATGTGTGTTTAGAAAAGCACCAAAATACCCAATAAAAAAATTCATGGCAAAACTCATGTTTAAAAAGCAGCAAAATTTGCATAAATAATGCCAAAATGTGCAACAAAAATGGGCCAAAATACACATTTAAAAAATCTGCCAAAATGTGCTTAAAAACCTGTTAAAAAAGTACCAGTGATCAATGCTTATTTTTTCATGTATTTACATGGTCTTGTTAACTTTGGTTTCACTTATTAAACTCAGCTGCTCTGTAATCACACAGGTATCTCACCCAGATCACAGGCAGCACCCCCCTCCCCCCCAAACAGATCTTAGGTGTTCTCAGAGGAAAAACTTCTCCTCTCTTCTCCTGAGAACAAATGTTCTCCACTTCATAAACAGGTGGCCAGAAGAGATGATTTTTCTCTGAGAACTGCTGAGAACAGAAATGAGATAAATTATCTCTGTTTAATAAACGTACACCAAAGTGACCAGTGCTCCAAATGATGAATCCTTGGGTAATTCAAAGACAACTCAGCAGACTATTTCCTCCTTAGTGCAATATTTCAGAAAGCATATGTCCATACAACAAGTCCTTATTATAGTGTTCCTGTGAAAACATTTGTTTGGTGTTTGCAAACTGAAGAGAGAACAACAACCCATGTGGTGTGCCTGGTGTCTCCACACATGTCCCCATCTTATGGCTTCTCTCACCAGAACACTCTCCCCTCGCGGGAGTAGCCAGCATTCACAGCCCCACAAGGCTGTATGTTGATATCCAGGATCAGCCCTAGGGTATTCCTCCTCATTCTTATTTCCACTTCCCCATAGGGTTGCCACATCATCCCTTTAATCCAGGACACCTATCAATTGTACAGGTTCTGTGGCTAATCAAGGTGGAAATTAAACTCACTTGGTGCCTTATCTGCATTAAATTAGCCTCAGAACCTGTCTAATTCATATGTGTCCTGGATTAAAGGGATAATGTGGCAGCCCTACTTCCCCAACAGTCTCAAGCATGCCGATTCAGCAGCAATGGCTAATGTGTGTGTCAGTGTCTGGTGTAGAGAGATCCCCGGGAAGGATAGTGCTGGACATAGATCCAATGTAGTATGCATGCTTCCAGGCAGAAGGCAGTATTGGAGGATGTGTGATGTCTCCTCCTTCTCCAGTCCTGGGAGGTCACCCGCAATGGGGGCATATGATCTGTACACACAGACTGTGCCGGTGATCGGTGTCAGCAGCTCTGATGGCTCATCTCTCAGTGTTCTACCCCCGATCAATAAACATGGCACTGCTGTGCAGCCCAACACCTATTCTGAACCTTGCCTGTCTGCCAACCGCAAGTACCGTTTGCTTTGTTCAGTTTGCACATGCCCTGGCATGGTAGCCAGGTACTATAGCATTGTGTACAGTATAAGTCCTGGGGGCAACCAAGTACCAGTAGTCCTGCTTGCCTTATGGCAAAGGGGGCTACTATATGTGAAGAACACAGAAGCCAGCTATAGTGTCTGACCACCTGCATTAGGGGACACACAGTGACATTACAACAAGCCTTTAACAAAAAATACATTTCCGTGAAGATGGACTCTACACAGGCTTGTGTATTTGCTCAAGAGATTTGCAAACTGACACGCCAAGTCCAGGAACTCTTTGTACGTGTAAATGCACCTTCAGCAGTAACGCAGGAGCCAGAGCCCAAGATTAACCTGCCTGACCATTTTTCTGGTGACCCCCATATGTTTTCCAACTTTAAAAAGAGTTGTATACTATACTTTAAGTTAAAGCCACACACTTCTGGTTCTGAAGCACATCAGGGTGACCTGATTATTACATGGCTGCAGGGAGACCACCAGTCCTGGGCTTTTAGTCTTACCAAAGAAGACACAACCCAGGGTCAGTCGAAGCATTTTTCCATGGCCTGGGTTTACTCTATGATGAATCTGACCATGCCCACTCAGTTGAAACTAATCTTAGGTCATTATGTCAGGGTAAATGCACTGCTGAACAATATTGTTCTGATTTCTGCTGCTGGGAATGGAATGCCAAAAACCAATGGACACTTCTCTATACTCCTACTCCTGGATCTTTCGGCTGCCTTTGATACTGTTGACCACCCCCTCCTCCTCAAAAAACTTTACTCCCTCGGTCTTCGTGACTGTGCTCTTTAGTGGCTCTCGTCCTACCTATCCCATCGCACTTTCAGCGTAACCTACAATTCTACCTCCTCCTCTCCCATTCCTTTCTCTGTTGGGGTCCCCCAAGGTTCCGTTCTTGGACCCCTCTTATTTTCAATATACACCTCTTCCCTGGGCCGGCTGATAGCCTCCCATGGCTTTCAATATCATTTCTACTCTGACGATACCCAAATCTACCTCTCCACCCCCCAACTCACCCCATCAGTCTCCTCACGTATCACTAACTTATTAACAGACATATCTGCCTGGATGTCCCACCACTTTCTTACACTCAACTTGTCCAAAACTGAACTCATAATATTTCCTCCCCCACGTTCCAGTTCCCCCGACTTCTCTGTCAAGAGCAATGGCACAACCATCCACCCATCCCCACATGTCAGAGTGCTTGGTGTTATCCTGGACTCTAAACTCTCCTTTTGGCCCCACATCCAATCACTTTCTAAGGCTTGCCGCCTCAATCTACGCAACATCTCTAAAATACGTCCCTTCCTAACCAATGAAACCACAAAGCTCCTGATTCACTCCCTGGTCATCTCTCACCTCGACTACTGCAACTCCCTCCTCACTGGTCTACCTTTAAATAGACTAGCCCCTCTCCAGTCCATCATGAATGCCACTGCCAGACTCATCCACCTCTCAACGTCTGCCACCCCCCGCCAATCCCTCCATTGGCTGCCACTCGCCCAACGAATTAAATTTAAAATACTAACAATCAGCTACAAAGCCATCCACAACTCTGCTCCCAGCTACATCACCAACCTTGTCTCAAAATACCAACCTAACCGTCCTCTTCGCTCCTCCCAAAACCTCCTGCTCTCCAGCTCCCTCATCACCTCCTCTCATACTCGCCTCCAAGACTTCTCCCGAGCCTCTCCCATCCTCTGGAACTCCCTACCCCAATCGGTCAGAATGTCCCCAAATCTATCCACCTTCAAGCGATCCCTGAAAACTTTTCTCTTCAGGGAAGCCTATCCTGCCACCACCTAATAACTACACTGTTTTTCTCAATCAGTTCATCCCCCGCAGTTTACTGCCCTTTTGTATCATTTAACCCTCCCTCCTAGATTGTAAGCTCTAACGAGCAGGGTCCTCTGATTCCTCCTGTATTGAATTGTATTGTATTGTACTGTCTGCCATAATATTGTAAAGTGCTGCGCAAACTGTCGGCGCTATATAAATCCTGTATAATAATAATAAAAAAATAGGAGTTTTTTGAGCAATGGTGGGTTGCTCTCCCACCTTCGCTGACTACCAATAGATAGCTCCCAACTGTCCCTGATTTTGAGGGACTGTCCCTGATTTGGAACAATGTCCCTCTGTCCCTCATTCCCCTTCATTTGTCCCTCATTTTAGTCTGATCTATATATTTGTATATAAAATGCACTTTTTATCTTATCTTTCAAAAAGTGTTTCCCAGTGCTAAGGAATCCAAAAACAGCAATTTTGACAGCACCACAGGAACTTCTGAAGAAGTAGCATTTATTGTAGAAAAACAGCATATGTGTAGGTTACATCAAAGTCCATAGGTAGTACATCATAAGGCACAAACGATTGACGCGTTTCACAGGAATTCACACCCGCTTAGTCATAAACTTCCCAGTGCTAAACCTTCCATCCAATCTCCAAATTTTTGCATTTGTAAATTTCAAAAGCCAATATAAAGGAATGGTAGTGGTAAAAAAAAGCACTTGTGGGTTTAACTAATCCCTTTTTTTTGTATAATTCTCCTTTAAGGGGGCATAAGAGGGGGTGTGTCTTATGCCGGCATACTTTTGCTAATAGGTGTCCCTCGCTCCCAACTCAAAAAGTTGGGAGTTGTGCCAATGCAAGCGGGTAATTTTCCAGTAGCCACCAATATAAGGGCTTACTTCTACACTCACATACAACTAATGATAGCGGACGCTTGGATGCCAAGTAGGGTTGCACCAATACTGGTATCGGCATCGGTGCAGATACCGAGTATTTTAACGCATACTTGTACTTGCAAAAAATACTCGGATATCTGAAACCAAAACCCTTGCGATGCAATTTGAGCCCACACAAAATGAATAGGTCCAAATCGCACTGCAAACGTCACTTCCGCCCAATGCTCTTAAAGGGGAATTTTTTATTTTTTATTGCATTTTAGTGTAAAGGTCCTGTTTTTTTTTAAATTACAAGGGATGTTTACATTCCTTGTAATAGGAATAAAAGTGACCCAACAAAATTATTTTTAAAAGGACGGTGTAAAAATAAAAAAAGCTTGTGCGCAGAAGCAAACTCATAAGTTGCGATCGTTAGAGAGAGAACAATAATTCTCCTTTGTAACTCAAAACTGGTAACCTGTAGAAGTTTTTAAATGCTGCCGATGGAGATTTTTAAGTGCCAAAGTTTGTCACCATTCCACGAGCGGGAGCAATTTTGAAGCATGACATATTGGGTATCAATTTGGAGACTCTGCTCCTTGCACAGATGGAAAGAGCTGCAAGGGCTGGGACAGTGATAATAATGGGGGATTTTAACTACCCAGAAATTAACTGGAGTAATGGCACTGCTGGGACAGTTAAAGGGCAAACATTTTTAAACCTATTACAGGACAATGTTATGGTCCAGTTTGAGGCCCCAACTAGGAATGACGCTTGAACTTGAAGAGCTGACAGCTCTCTCTGCATTCTCGGCATTCCAATGTAATTAGCTCACAGTTTCATGCACAGATCGGCTCTTAGAAGCAGCGTGCTCTGTGCAATGTGAATCTACTCATCTCTTCAGACCACCTACAGACACTGACTCGAGTATAAGCCAAGGGGGGCCTTTTTCAGCACATAAAATATGCTGAAAAACTCGGCTTATACTCGAGTATATACGGTAATATGTGATGCATTCTAGCTCATTATGCCTTTGTCTTACAGCATTTTTTTTTCTTTTGGGGGGTTTACAGCCACTTTAAAGTTAGAGGAACTCCAGGCAGATATATAGAAGGCACGTTAACCACTTCACCTCCCTGAAAATATAATATACACTCAAGCTCTATTCACATCTATGCATTTTGCTCTTCAGCGTTTTTTGCAGTGTTTTTGCTGTGCTTTCCGTGATTAATTTACCGCGTTTTTGCATCGATTTGCGTTTGTAGCGCCCCATAGGATAGGTGTGTTTTCTAGCAGGGTTTTGTCTAGGAGAGGTAAATTTAGTCAGGCCTGACTGTAATGTGCAGGCCTGGATGTTTTCATCTGGGCTGGGAGGAGAAGCTCAGGGAGTATGGGGGAACTCAACAGATAAGGTCACTAGAACCTTTCACTACTTTCTAGAAACCTGGAGAGCTGGGAGATGGGTGGAGCCATCTGGAGTGTTCTAAGGAGCCTTGACCAATACCCAAGCAGGGTTGGCAGGGTGCAGGGCTCCTTAAATACTCTGAGTCAGTCCAATCTGGGAGGAGTAGTGTCGGGTGGAAGTCTGGAGATGTAGCAGAGGTGCTGTGATGCAGGCCCTTACCTGGGAGGTCGCCCTAGTCTGGGGAGGATGACCTTGGGGCCTGGGGGTTTGGGTACAGCCAGGAAGGAGACTGATTCCTGGAGTGCACAGAAGGAACAGGAGAACAGCGGAGGTGCTACAGGAGGAGCGAGAGACTGTAAAGTAGCCACTGGTTTTAGTGAGTGAGTGGAAGAGAGAGTGCTGGAGCAGGCTGGGAGAGGAATGGTGGACAGGCTTTGGAAGCCTTGGGAGCCAGTCAAGGGAAAGGCGAATCACTGCCAGAAAGCAGGTCGAGGGAACCTGGAGGAGGATGGACTGGGAGTTGTAGTCCATCAAAGGCCCAGTTCGCACTAAAGTACTTTGCTGCACATTCAGGGGCATGTGATCCCTGGCCTGTAATGAGTGTTCCTGAGATTCTGCTGAAACAGGGTAGGCCTCACCATGTGTTAACCGTGGTGAAGAGAAAGGTACAGAGAAGCCTGATAAATTTCCCTTCAGGCTGGAAACTAAGTTCTGAGCTGGAGAGAAGCAAAGGAGTGTAAAGCTGTGAGTTCTGTGTAGATTTAAAAACGCAAACCACGGCGAAATAACAGTAAAAACGCAGCACTTGTGCTTTTCTTGCATGCCCATTGAAGTCTATTACATGCAAAAAGCTGCATTTTGCGGGAAGAAAAGTCCCCGACCCTTTCCAAAAATGCAGAGGCACAAAAATGCATTGATGTGACCATGTTCCATAGGAACCCATGTTAAAAATATTCCCTGCAAAATGCATCAAAAAACACATTGGTGTGAATGGAGCCTCAGAGAATGAAGGTTGATAAACAAGCCCATAAATGCAGCAGCAGAGTACTGATAGTGATGGACACATCTTGTTTAGGATAAAAGGGCTCTTTCACAATGTTGGGGGAGAAGGAGAGGCAGTAACGGCTAGTTTACACTTGCTTCAAAGCAGGGCTTCGGACAGGCTTTGTTAAAACTCTCTGAATGCCAGTCAAACCTCCTAATAAGCTCCCCCCACCTTGTTGACCCCCCCCATCCACATTGCTGCTGGCTTCCCTCCTCTCCTCCCCCTTGACTGCTGCAGGGGATGTTTCAGGATGGAGAGTGGAAAGGGCGAGTTATATATGTCATTTATTGATCCCTTCCTTTTCTAAATAAACACAGTGAACACACTCGCTCACTAAGTCCATTCATAGCTGAAGCATAGTAAACTGTATTTACTATGCTTCCAGAGAAAGGCGTGTGTTTGAGCTTTGAGTTGCACACCCCAATGCAATAGGCTGCGCACACCTATGCCTGTCATTAAATAAAATGGTTAGCTTACAGTCCTGTTTACACCTTGTTTTTGCTTTCCTTCAGTTACGCTTCAAAAATTATTCCCCATGTCGCTTTAGTGGTGCTTCAAAGCCTCTTCAAAGCCTCCATAGAAGTCTGTGACAAAGCTTGTTTGAAGCTCGCTTGAAGCACCAGCGGCTTTTGAGAGGCTTTAATTCAGCTTTAGCTTCGCTTTGTTTTTGGAGAAAGCTATAACAAGGCTTCAAAAGAGGCTTCTGGAGGAACAAACAGATGAAGCCACGTAGGTTAGTGGCGTAACATGTAGAGGTGAAGCCTGGCGTGGTATCTTTTTGAAGAATACGTGAGACGCTTTCTGTTTTTATGCTGTTATTTTACAATAAAATGTGAGTCATTTTAAAGGGGTAGTGCGGTTTCTGTGTTTGATACCTGGTTGGACATACTGCTCCATTAGAGTCTTTTATATGTCTATCTGGAATTGGTTATCCTGTATGTGGAAGTGACATTGGAAACAAATCTGCGGCAAGACCTGGTGGGGTCATTGTTGTTTGGGAGCTACTGGAGAAGTCAATTCAGCTCCTGGCAAGGCAATTGGTCCATCCGAGTTGGAGTTGTCCCTAACGTTATGAGTGGCTAGACCCACTGGGGTTGCATATTGAGGTGAGCCCCCAATTCACCTGGTGGTGGGCAGCACAGCGGAGTTTGCACAAATTACATTATTTGGAAATGTAGCGCATATCACTATGAACTACATCTACAAACAATCAGATCCATAGGATGTTTAACCACTTCAGCCCCGGAAGGATTCCCCACTTTAGGACCAGAACACTTTTTGCGATTCGGCACTGCGTCGCTTTAACTTACAATTGCACGGTCGTGCGACGTTGTACCCAAACAAAATATAGTATTGTTTTGGTGGTATTTGATCCCCTCTGCGTCATTTCTGATAGCCGCTATACACAAAAGAAGAGCGACCATTTTGCAAAAAACCCAAATTTCTTTCTTTTTGCTAAAATACAAATCTATAAAAAAACATTTTTTCCCATCGATTTTGGCCGATTTATATTCTTCCTCATATTTTTGGTAAAAAAAAATTGCAATCAGCGTTTATTGGTTTGCGCAAAAGTTGCCACATTTACGGATGATGAGAATTAATTTCGGGGGTGTTTATTTTTTTTTTATTTGTTACTAGTAATGGCGGCGATCTTCAATTTTTAGCGGTACTGCGATATTGCAGAGAACATTCTGGACCATTTTGACACTTTTTGGGACCATTGCCATTTATACAGCGATCAGTGCTATAAAAATGCACTGATGTGTAAATGCCATTGGCAGTGAAGGGGTTAACCTGCAGGGGGCGCTCTAAGGGTTAACTGTGTTCCCTGGGCGTTCTAACTGTATGGGGACTGCCCTGGCAGGGGGAAGGGGATGATCACAGCTTCCATATACAGGAAGGCTGTGATCATTGCCCTTCCCCCTCTATGAGAACGGAGATCCGTGTTTACATACACCGACCTCCGTTCTCTCACTGCGGGGGAGCCATCGCGGGTAGCCAGCGGCAATCGAGTCCACTCTACCCATTCCCTGGCTCCCCTCGGACACAGTGAGCGAGCGTGCCTCCATCGGCGCACGCTCACAGCAGTAGTTATCGCAGCCGTCGTCATATGACGGCGGTTTGCGATAACGAGCCACTCTGTCACCGTCAGACTGCAATCGGCAAGCGGTTAAGCACAGAGCTTTATTCAACTTTTTGCACTATTGGAACAATCAGCACCGTTTATTTCTCCACAACGGCACCCGGCAATATAAATAATATTGTTTTGGGAAGGAGTGGATTTTTCGTATCACAGACACTTGTGGCTGTCTTTTTCTGTCTCATCACTTTAGCATATGCACTTTATTAATTGTTTATTGCAAGTTATTGTGGTAAATAGGATTCCCGATTTTACAACATTTGGGACCACTTATTCGTCATTATATACATTTATTTGTTGATCTATTGCCTATTGATGTTTATTATATATTTATTAATATCTAATAGAGAATTTGTATTTGTCTGGAACATTGGAATATACCTGGATGTCCTAGTGTCATCAAGGTGAGTCCTACCTTTTGGGTCCACTCACAAAACTTCATCCTGAAAATTTACTTGGCACTGTGTTATCAGCGCCCCCACATAAACTTCAGAAAATTCATTATTTTGGATGATTCGTAACTTCGGATAAATTTATATTCGTTACATTCACTAACAGCCAAATTTGAAAGGAAATTCCAATACTTATAATGTAATAGTTAAGCTATCATTAGTTCTTACTTCAGATTTTTGAATTTTTGGGTTTTTGCATTTTCAGATTTTCATTCTTTTGAATTTTCGGATTTTAATTCTTATTTTCAAATTTCCCTAATTTCACATTTTGAATTTCCGAATTTCCTAATTTTCAAAATTTTAATTTCCGAATGTGTCAAAATTCTTTAACCACTTGCCGACCGCCAACCGCAGGTTGACGGCGACAAAGTGGTGCGATATCGCAAATCGCTGTCATCTGACGGCGGCTGCGAGATCGCGCACTGTGAGCGCGTCCGCGTACCACCGGAGGCGCGCCCACACACTCACTGTGTCCGAAGAGGGCCAGTGAGCAGGTGCGGCGGCCTCGATCGCCGCCGGCTACCCGCGATGCCCCCCCTGGAGTGAAAGAACGGAGGTCCGTGTAAATAAACACGGACCTCCGTTCTGTGAAGGGGGAAGGGCTGTGATCACAGCCTTCCTCTACACGGAAGCTGTGATCGATTCCCTTCCCCAGCTAGGGCAGTCCCCCCACAGTAAGAACACACCCAGGGAACATAGTTAACCCTTAGAGCGCCCCCTGCAGGTTAACCCCTTCACTGCCAATGGCATTTACACAGTAATCAGTGCATTTTTATAGCACTGATCGCTGTATAAATGCCAATGGTCCCAAAAAAGTGTCAAAATGGTCCCACATGTCCGCCCCAATATCGCAATACCGCTAAAAATCGCAGATCGCCGCCATTACTAATAAAAAATAAATAAATAAAAACCCCAAAAATGAATTCTTTTCCGTGCAAACCAACTGCTAAGTATGCTAGGTACACCACATTCATTTTTTTTTTTAAACTTTCTTCAAATGACCGACCATACTAATGTACCATGAGCTGTAGGTGTCATATTTTTAGCAGGGTTTCTAGAGTTGAGAATCTGAAATTATTTCAATGTTTCCTCGGGGGTAAAAAGTTTGAGAAAGGCTGATCTAGACATCATGATCATTTAACCCATGCAGTGCGGGGGAGAGGGCTTTGGTAGCATTTCAAGCGTAGATTTTTTTCTAATTTCTGGAGCTGGGCTTTAAAGTAGATGTAAGCCCTGACCCAATGACTTTTAGGTTTATTAAACAGCGTGGGGGAGATTTACTAAAACTGGAGAGTGCAAAATCTGCTGCAGGTCAGCATAGAAACCAACCAGCTTCCAGGTTAAAGCGATGGTAAACTCTTTGAGAAAAAAAAGTTTCAACCTTCACCGCATACTAGCACATTATGAAAGACTTACCTTAACTATTTAACGACCAGTCGCCTTAGTTTATTTCGGGACTTTGACGTGGAATAACGTTGTTATGGTAGCAGATAGCTGCCATAACCCCAGTATACTCTTAAACGGCAGGCGGCTGGCATCAGAGGCGGCTCTTTAACCACTTGTTGACTGCCAACCGCAGGTTGACGGCGACAAGGTGGCTCGATATCGCAAACCGCCGTCATACGACGGCGGCTGCGTTATCATGCACTGTGAGCGCACGCCGCTGGGGGCGCGATCACTGTGTTCGGGGGGGCCAGGGAGCGGGTGCAGTGGACTCTATCTCTGCCGGCTACCCGAGATGCCCCCCCCGCAGTGAAAGAACGGAGGTCTGTGTAAGTAAACATGGATCTCCGTTCTGTGAGAGGGGGAAGGGCTGTGATCACAGCCTTCCTGTAAATGGAAGCGGTGATCACTCCCCTCCCCCTGCCAGTCAAACACTCACAGTTAGAACACGCCCAGGGAACACAGTTAACCCTTACAGCACCCCCCCAGGTTAACCCCTTCACTGCCAATGGCATTTACACAGTAATTGGTGCATTTTTATAGCACTGATCGCTGTATAAATGCCAATGGTCCCAAAAAAGTGTCAAAATGGTCCGACATGTCCACCCCAATATCGCAGATTGCCGCCATTACAAATAAAAAAAAATAAATAAATAAAAACCCAGAAATGAATTCTCATCATCCGTAAACGCGGCCACTTTTGCGCAAACCAATCAATAAACGCTGATTGCGATTTTTTTTTTATCACAAATATGAGGAAGAATATAAATCGGCCAAAAACTGAAAAGAAATGTTTTTTATTTTTTTTTTTGGATTTGTATTTTAGCAAAAAGTTAGAAATTTGGGTTTTTTTGCAAAATTGTCGCTTTTCTTTTGTTTATAGCGGTGATCAGAAATGACGCAGCGATGATCAAAATCCACCAAAAGACAGCTCTGTTTGTTGGAAAAAAAGGACGCAAATTTAGTTTAGGTACAACGTCGCACGACTGCGCAATTGTCAGTTAAAGCGACGCAGCACCGACTCGCAAAAAGGGCTCTGGTCCTAAAGTGGGAAATCCTTCCGGGGCTGAAGTGGTTAAAAAAATGAATTTGGAATGAAACAAATGTCTCCTCAAAAGCAGACTGCAGGGTGTGAATGGAGCTCTATGGAGCGGGCTGAGGAAACGTTCCATCCGGGCTGGTTTAAATCCAGCACTCTATTCCAAACTAAAAACAAAAATTGTCTTTAGTTATATTTTAAATTTGATTTTGGAATGAATGTAATTTTCTGAACTAAAACCACATTTACTGTTAGAACTTTGTTTGATTTGGAGAAATTTTCCATCCTGCTCCTTTTGAATTTTCTCATCACTGCAGTCAATAGTAAACATCTATTTGATCCCAGTAACCATTACAAAATGGACCAAATGTTCTTAAAATTGAAATTATGAATGAAATCCTAGTATTGTATAGACAGCTTAAATCTAAATCATGTTTTCAGTTCTGGATAGCATAAGGAAGGCTTACAATCTTTTCTTTTTAGCTGTTGTGTGTCTCATCGGGGAGATTTCTCTTCATTTCCTTTCCTACAGACACAGCAGGAAGTTTAAGGAGTTTGAAGGTCTCCCCATTAGACTGGGGGTCACCAGAACATGAATACTTATTAAAGATTTCCCCTCTATTCTTGTTCTGGTGACACATTTTGTATTCCCATTACTTTCTGTCTCAGAGACATCAGTGACCACAACAGTTATAGAACACAAATCTTCCCTGTGGGGACACAAACATTAGTAAAAACCTGACAGGGGTCTCAGCCCTCCTATATTCTATCCAAAACAACAATAAACACCCTTTGGATTTACATGCACTTTAAATTGTAGAAGTGGAAAGCAGATTGTGCACTCACCTTCCTCTGGGAGCGGACACGGCTTCTGTATGTTAGTTTCACTTCTCCTGAGTTATAATTTGAATTTCCCGCGCACCCAGCAGTGTCGGGAAAACCCCTTTGTAATGCAGCCAATACGAGTACAGAAGAGTAAGATGAGACATTAGGAAATGTCATCCACAACCAGTTTGTTCAGTAGCACAATGTAAGGAATGAAGGTCTCGGAGCGAGCACACCCATCCCATAATATACCAGTCTGGCTTCAGTAAAGTGTATTACTGTACAAGGCATTGTTAATAATATTAAAGGGCAGCTCCAAGAATCAGATATTCTTTATACCGCACCCTGCTTTATACCCCACCCTGCAAGGGTTAAATGCTTGTTATTTCTAACCCTAGGGACTGTAGGGTTCCTTTTGAGGTTGCTGTGAGTTCCTTGAGCAATGGTGAATTTATCTCCCACCTACACTGACTACCAATGCAAGGGGGCAATTTTCCCAGTACCCACCCCCCCAATATAAGGGCTCACTTCTACAACGACCTCCTCTCCAACCTGTACACATCCACCATATATGATGCAGGATTAATAGACCTGCTTTGCCCGTTATGAGGCCCCGAGAATGGGGAGAAGAGGGCAGAACCAAAGCTGGAGATGGGGGGGGAAGGGTGTGTGTGAGGAATAGGGTAAGTAACGATGTCTGGTCCTGTACCAGTGATTCACAACTAGGGTTCCTTTTCAGGTGGCTAGGGGTTCCTGGAACAAAGAGCAATGGTGGGCTGATCTCCCACCTACACTGACTACCAATGAAAGGGGACAATTTTACCAGTACCCACCCCACCAATATAAGGGCTTACTTCTACACTGACCTCCTCTCTAACCTGTACACATCCACCATATGCAATGCAGGTTTAATAGATCTGTTTTGCATATTATGATGCCCACAGACCACATGATGCTTCCTCATATTTTTGGTAAAAAAAAATCGCAAATTGGTTTGCGCAAAAGTTGCCGCATTTACGGATAATTTCTTTCGGGGGTTTTTATTTTTTTTATTTGTTACTAGTAATGGCAGTGATCTGCGATTTTTAGCAGTACTGCGATATTGCAGCGGACATGTCGGACCATTTTGACACTTTTTTGGGACCATTGGCATTTATACAGCGATCAGTGCTATAAAAATGCGCTGATTACTGTGTAAATGCCATTGGCAGTGAAGGGGTTAACCTGCAGGGGGCACTCTAAGGGTTAACTGTGTTCCCTGGGCGTGTTCTAACTGTTTGTGGGCTGGCCTGGCTGGGGAAAGGGGATGATCACGGCTTCCATTATAGAGGACGCCTGTGATCACCGCCCTTCCCCCTCTATGAGAACGGAAATCTGTGTTTACATACACGGACCTCCGTTCTCTCACTGCGGGGGGAGCCATCGCGGGTAGCCGGCGGTGATCGAGTCCATGCTACCCGCTCCCTGGCTCCCCTCGGACACAGTGAGTGAGCGAGCGTGCCTCTGGCGGCGCGCGCACGCTCACAGCACTAGTTATTGCAGCCGTCGTCATATGACGGCGGTTTGCGATAACGAGCCACTCTGTCGCCGTCAGACTGCGGTCGGCAAGTGCTTAAATACAGAGCTTTATTCGACTTTTTGCACTATTGGAACAATCAGCACCGTTTATTTCTCCACAACGGCACCCGGCAATATAAATAATATTGTTTTGGGAAGGAGTGGATTTTTCGTATCACAGACACTTGTGGCTGTCTTTTTCTGTCTCACCACTTTAGCATATGCACTTTATTAATTGTTTATTGCAAATTATTGTGGTAAATAGGATTCCCGATTTTACAACATTTGGGACCACTTATTCGTCATTATATACATATATTTGTTGATCTATTGCCTATTGATGTTTATTATATATTTATTAATATCTAATAGAGAATTTGTATTTGTCTGGAACATTGGAATATACCTGGATGTCCTAGTGTCATCAAGGTGAGTCCTACCTTTTGGGTCCACTCACAAAACTTCATCCTGAAAATTTACTTGGCACTGTGTTAGCAGCGCCCCCACATAAACTTCTGAAAATTCATAATTTTGGATGATTCGTAACTTTGGATAAATTTATATTCGTTACATTCACTAACAGCCAAATTTGAAAGGAAATTCCAATACATATAATTGAATAGTTAGTAATAGTTAAGTTATCATTAGTTATTATTTCAGATTTTTGAATTTTTGGGTTTTTGCATTTTCGGATTTTCATTCTTATTTTCAAATTTCCGTATTTTCAAAATTTGAATTTTCGAATGTGTCAAAATTCTTTAAAAAAAATGAATTCGGAATGAAACAAATGTCTCCTCAAAAGCAGACTGCAGGGTGTGAATGGAGCTCTATGGAGCGTGCTGAGGAAACGTTCCATCCGGGCTGGTTTAACCACTTGACAACTGGGCACTTAAACCCCCTTAACAACCAGACCAATTTTCAGCTTTCAGCGCTCTCACACTTTGAATGACAATTACTCAGTCATGCAACAGTGTACCCACACTCTCGCGACTTTCGACTTTTAACCAGACCAACAATTCCCCCAAATTCACGGGTCAACAGTTCACCAATTTGGTCGGGCCTACCTTGCAAAGGAGTCGTGCGAGGTATCTCGAGGTAAGTGTGGGACGTCAGACGAAAACTCCTCTGTAAACAAAGTAAGGCTTAAGTAAAAAAAATTTCTTAAAACTGTGTAAGCTTTTAAGTTTAAAACTTTTATGCCTTTAAACTTTTATTCTTACTTTTAGGCTTTTACGTTTTTGGGTTTTTAAGTTTTTAGACTTTATTATTGATTACTATT
>BLSH010187393.1:1825533-1844059 GCA_018402905.1 Glandirana rugosa | reverse complement strand
CCCGGTTTGTCTGCGGGAGGGACATTCCCGTCCAGACGGTCTCGAAAGAAACTTCGGACCAGCGGGCTGGTTCTCGCCTCGGTGTCGTGGGTGGACTATTGTTAACTTGTTTGTCTGGAAAAACTGTTATACCCCTCTTCTAGGTTTCGTCGTACCGTATACATCGCCTCTGGGAGAAGGTTTACAACGTGAGCGACATGAAGTCGGACACGTGTAAGTGGTCTGTTTGATCACACGTCGCGCCGTCGTACGAGTGCTTCTCTGACACGGCGGTATCGTCAACGATCGCGACCGGCGTACCGACTGGGGCCGTGGCTCGTGTGAATAAGGCAACCACCATCCCCTTGGAGGGGTCGCCATCCTTTAAAGAGGCGGCTGATCGCCGCACAGAGACAGTGTCTAAAGCACTATTCTTGTTGACTGGGTCAGCCATGCGGCCAGCGCTAGCAACTGCTATGGCGGCACAGTCTCTTCGTGAGCATGCTGCCGCGCTGCACACTAGTTTGTCTGGTGAATGTGCACAGGCTGAAGTACAGCGAGTGCAACATTTGGAAGAGGGTCTCCGCTACATATGCCATGCTGCTTTGGATCTTCTCCCCATATTGTCAAAAAGGTCTGTTTGTTCAATTGTTATCAGGTGGGTGCTGTGGCTCCGCTCTTGGTCGGGCGACCAGGCTTCAAAGAAAGCTCTGGCAGACCTGCCCTTACAGGGAGGGCGTCTGTTTGGCCCACAGTTGGATAAAATTATTAAGGATTTCACGGGAGGGAAGAGTACTTTCCTTCCAGAGCCGAAGCGACGAGATCGTCGTCGTAGGCAGTGTCCTGTCTCTTCTGGTCAGAAGTTTTTTCGGGCGCCCGGCCCAGCGGGCAAGGCCGGGAAGGCAATCATGGGCCACAGCAAGAGGCCCTGGCAGCGTAAGTCCGAAAAAGCGGAGGACAAGTCTGCCTCCGCATGATGGGTTGCCCCCATCCACCTCACGGGTGGGGGGCCGGTTTCTGGGGGTTGCAAGCAGCTCTCTGCCCCTAGAAAAGTCCTTCCCCTCAAACTTGAGGCTCCCGCAGGAGCGTCGGGGGTGCTTCTAGGCGCCGGTCAGGCACTCAGCAGTCATCATTAACGCTGGCTTGCCGGCTGGAGTACCTAAGTCTGTTTCCGGACACGGTACAGACAGGGGTGTTCCTAACACCGAGCAAGTGTCTAACGCTTCAGGCTGGGCGAACCCTGTGATCGCGCCAGTGGTTCTCCTTACGGTTCTGTATACGGGTGTTGGGGTTCAGGGTGTCGACTTGCGAAGCGATACCTTACGTCCAGAACACTCGGCTCCTGCGAGAGGCAATGTTGTCGCGGTGGGACAAATCTCTATCCCTGGACAGGGCGATCAGGTCGGAGTGTCAGTCCCGGGAACCCTTGGTTTGGGGGATTCAGGTTCCGGCCCTAAAGGGGGCTGAGAGGTTGTCCTCCCCTCAATTGGTCGATGTAGGTACCGGAACTGAGAGCGAGCAGGCTTTACCTGTCCCGTTGGACAGAGGCTGCGCCGCCCAGTTCTGGTTCAGTCAGTCAATGCCACGGAGGTGGCGTAGGTAAACCATTAGGGCGGAACAAGAAGCACAGCAACAGCCGCGGCTCTGATCCTTCGGGGGCAGTGCTTCACAGGCCTCGGGGTCAGTATCGGCTGCTGTACTTTTTTCCTCCTCTAGGGGCTCTACCGTGGGTTGTACGCGGGGTAGAGGGAATCCCGACAATTCTGGTAGCTCTGGATTGGCTCCGGCATCCTTGGTACGCCGACGTAGTACAGAGGGTGGCAGAGGCTCCATGGCATCTTCCGGGGGGGGGGGGGGTTGGAACCCCCGCTCTTATAGAGTATCCAGAGTACTGAATTTTTACAGCAAGGACTGGACAAAACCTGGCGTTAAATACGCTTAAAGGGCAGATTTCGGCCCTGGCGGTTCTTTTTCAACGGCCCTTGGCGTCTCATTCGTTGATCCGTACATTTGTACAAGGGGTACGTCATGTGGCTCCTCGGATACGGTCGCCTTTGGCACCGTGGGATTTGAATCTGGTGCTTTCTGTGTTGCAGAAGCCACCATATGAAAGGATTAGGGACATTCCCTTACAGTTATTGTCGCAGAAGGTGGTCTTTCTGGTGGCTATCACATCCGCCAGGCGGGTGTTGGAGTTAGCTGCATTATCCTGCAGGTCACCTTACTTGGTCCTCCATAAGGACAAGGCAGTTCTGCGGCCTTCCCCTTAGTTTCTTCTGAAGGTGGTTTCTTCCTTTCATTTAAATGAGGATATTGTTCTCCCCTCATTGTGCCCGCACCCATCACATCCTAAAGAAGTTGAGCTGCATTCTTTGGATGTGGTGAGGGCCTTGCGGGTGTATTTAAGTTCTACAGCTTCCTTTCGGAAGTCTGATTCTTTTTTTTTTTGCTGACGGAAGGTTGCGCAAAGGTATGGCGTCCTCGTCAGCTACCGTATCTCGTTGGATACGGAAGACCGTGACTCATGCATATGAGAATCGGGGTAAGCTTCCCCCGTTCCCAGTCACGGCTCATTCCACCAGGGCAGTTAGTACTTCCTGGGCGTTTAGACACCAGGCTTCGGTGTCTCAGGTGTGCAAGGCAGCTAGTTGGGCCTCAGTGCACACGTTTACTAAGTTTTACAAAATTGATGTTTTGGCATCCTTGGTTGCTGCTTTTGGCCGCAAGGTATTGCAGGCGGCAGTATAAGCGCAGTTAGCGGCGCCTGAGAGGGCGTTTTTCTGTTGGGTACAGTTGTTATGATTTGCCCACCCCTCTTGATTGGCACAGCTTTGGGACGTCCCCATGTGTCATAAGAGGGCTGCGTCTGTCAGTGAACGGAAGAGAAAAAGGGATTTTTTTTTGTATAACTTACCGTAAAATCCTTTTCTCGGAGTTCACTGACAGACGCAGCACCCACCCCTCGGCGTTGGTTTTGTAAGGCTTGTTATGAACTGATGTGCTGTACAGAGCAGGGGGATTATATGCTAAGGTGAGGACGGCCCCCTGGGAGGGGCCAACCTACACTTTTGTTTGTTTTGGAAGCCTTACTGCAGAGTGCATACTGCCTTCAAGAGGAGTTCCAGGCCTCATTTGGGGCATCCGCTCCAGCATCATTGGCTAATGACATTGGTAATTGGCTATCCCGATCCTGAAGGGGAATTCACTCTTAAATATACCACCCTGGTTACTACTAACACCAGAAAAAGCCTCTTCGACCCCAGACTGCAAAGCTGTGGGTCACCTGTTTCTGGTGAGTAGGAGGACAAGAGGGGAGAGTGACACACAGCACGTTTAGGATTGTTTACAGCACACTTTTTATCTGTTTGATTGAAGCACTTAGCACTTTTATGATTGGAAATTGCTGAGAACTATTACCTGTTTTACATATCAGTTGGAGTTACTAATGGACTGATTTGGAGCACAAATGAACTGCTCACTTATTGTCTGAGACATGATTGAAACCTTTAAATAAATCAAGGGGGTGAATAAGGTTCAGGAGGGCAGTCTTTTCAATATGAAACCAAAATCAAGAACACGGGGACATGACCTCAAACTAACTGGAGGGAAGTTCAAAACTAATCTTAGAAAGTATTATTATAATAAACAGTAAATGGCTTCAAACATGCTTGGGATAAACATAAATCTACAGTCAGACAACAAGGTTAATGTGAAAACAAATAAATAAATAAAAAGGGGCAGACTCGATGGACTACTCAGTCTTTTTCTGCCGTCACTTTTCTGTTTACAAAGGAATGGTCTGATAAAGAGAAAATATCTAGTGAGCGGCAGTTGTGTGGACAAAAATGTCTTGTCAGTATCAGAGGTCAGAGGAGAATGGGCAGATGGTTCAAGATGACAGAGTCAACAGTAACTCAAATGACCACTTGTAACAAAGATATGCAAAGTACCATCTCTGAATGCAAAACACATTGAACCTTGAAGCAGATGGGCTACAGCAGCCGAAGACCATGCCGGGTATCCCTCCTGTTGGCTAAAAACAGGAAACTGAGGCTACAATTCGCACAGGATCACCAAAATTGGACAATAGCAATGGTGAGGTCTGCTCTACTGCTAGCAGGACCCCCAAACCACCCATTACAGGCAAGGGCCACTGGCCGTCAAACTGTAGCAAAGTACCTTGGTGCTAGCTGGGTATAGATAGTCCACTACTCCTAGCCCATCCTCTTCCAGGCCGCTCTGGCCTACCTTGCTGTCCAGTGACACTCCTTCCTGACTGGCTCCTCTAACATCCCCAGACTGTCCATTATCTTCTTCCAGCCTGCTTCAGCCTTCTCGTCCAGCTCCCAGGGTCTGTCACTCACCAACACTGGTGGATCCTTTAAAGAGTCTTTAGTGTAGGCTCTCTGCTGCTCTCCCGCTCCCTTGTGCTACTCCAGGAACTGACTCCACTCCTGGCTGCACTTACAGCCAGGCCCAACTAGGTTTTTCCTCACCTACCAAAAATCTACGAAAGTAAAGCACCTACACTATGGGGGCGCTACATGTATAACAGTGTACATTTGCTGTCCCCTCAAAATAACTCAACACACATCCATTAATGTCTAAACCACTGGCAACAAAAGTGAGTACACCCCTAAGTGAAAATGTCCAAATTGGGCCCAAAGTGTCAATATTTTGTGTGGCCACCATTATTTTCCAGAACAGCCTTAACCCTCTTGGGCATGGAGTTCACCAGAGCTTCATAGGTTGTCACTGGAGTCCTCTTCCACTCCTCCATGACCACATCACGCAGCTGGTGGATGTTAGAGACCTTGCGCTTCTCCACCTTCCATTTGAGGATGCCCCACAGATGCTCAATAGGGTTTAGATCTGGAGACCTGCTTGGTCAGTCCATCACCTTTAACCTCAGCTTCTTTAGCAAGGCAGTGGTCATCTTGGAGGTGTGTTTGGGGTCATTATCATGTTGGAATACTGCCCTGCGGCCCAGTCTCCAAAGGGAAAGGATCATGCTCTGCTTCAGTATATGTTGGCATTCATGGTTCCCTCAATGAACTGTAGCTCACCAGTGTCGGCAGCAGTCTGCAGCCCCAGACCATGACACTCTCACCACCATGCTGGACTGTAGGCAAGACACACTTGTCTTTGTACTCCTCACCTGGTTGCCGCCACACACCCTTGACACCATCAGAACCAAATAAGTTTATCTTGGTCTCATCAGACCACAGGACATGGTTCCAGTAATCCATGTCCTTAGTCTGCTTGTCTTCAGCAAACTGGGGGCTTTCTTGTGCATCATCTTTAGAAGAGGCTTCCTTCTGGGACGACAGCCATGCAGGCCAATTTGTTGCAGTGTGGCATATGGTCTGAGCACTGACAGACTGTCCCCCTCCCACCCCACCCCTTCAACCTCTGCATGAATGCTGGCAGTAATCATACGGCTATTTCTCAAAGTCAACCTCTGGATATGACGCTGAGCACATACACCCAACTTCTTTGGTTGACTATGGCAAGGCCTGTTCTGTATGGTCTTGGCCACAGTACTGCAGCTCAGTTTCAGGTTCTTGGCAATCTTCTTATAGCCTAGGCCATCTTTATGTAGAGCAGTGGTTCTCAACTCCTGTCCTCGGGACCCCCCAACAGGCCAGGTTTGCAGGATAACTGAAATGCATCACAGGTGATATCATTTGCTGCTCAGTGATTGCAGTATTCTAGTCTGCATCTCCCCAAGGTAATACTTAAAATCTGGCCTGTTAGTGGGTCCTGAGGAACGGAGTTGAGAACCACTGATGTAGAGCAACAATTCTTTTTTTCAGATCCTCAGAGAGTTCTTTTCATCGGGGTGCCATGTTGAACTTCCAGTGACCAGTATGAGAGAGTGAGAGCGATAACCCTAAATTTAACACAGCTACTCCCCATTCACACCTGAAACCTTTTAACACTAATGAGTCACACCGGGGAGGGAAAATGGCTAATTGGGCCCAATTTGGACATTTTCACTTAGGGGTGTACTCACTTTTGTGAGATACTGTGTGTGTGTGTGTGTGTGTGTGTGTGTATATATATATATATATATATACACACACACTATACATTCCTAACCTGCTTCTTTTGATATATGTATATTGGTGGGGAAGATATGCTTTGCACTGTTCTGATGCTGGGTAGGTGAAAGAAGGAATACACTTCCTTCTCCAGAATCCTCAACCAGCTTCTCACTTCTCCAGATTCTCAACTTTTGAGAATCTGTGAGTGAGAATTCTGTCACAGATCGCCAGTGAGGTGCTGAGATCGCACCTTCGTAAACTGGCCGTTTCTGTGGCAGTCATACAGATTCGCTGTCTGCTGCGATGATCAGTGGAGAACGTGTTCTCTCCTAATCATCTGACTTTCATAAACCGTTAATGATCTGAGAACAGCTGCGATCCGGAGGCTTACCTGTAGGTAAAAATGTAATTTCTGTTACACATGTAGGTCACGTACGCATATGTAAAAGGTGTTTGCACCACACAGAGCAATAATTCCTGCAGCAGAAGAGCGTGCATTATTTAAGCGTGACAGGTTAGGTATCTATTTACTCAGAGTAACAAGCTTTTATTTTTTATTACCAAACTGGCTATTGTTTTGTGTTTTTTTGCATTAACCGGTTCCCGACCCGCCCGCATACATTTACTGCTGCAATGTGGCGCGAATCAACGCTTATAAACGGCAGGTCGCGCGTGCGCTGTAGTGGGCGGGAGCACGCCAGCACGCTCTTATGCCCGCCGCACTCTGCAGGAGTGTGGCCGCAGGTCGGGCGGACTCGATCTCCGCCGGCGTGCCGCGACTGCCTGGCAGAGAAGAATGGGGAACCTCAAATGTAAACACGGCGGTTCTCCGCTCTGTCAGTGGGCATGTAAGAGATCTACTGATCCCTGTCACTGGGATCAGTTAGATCTCTTATGCCCCTGGTAGCCCAGCCCCCTCACAGTTAGAACACACCTAGGAAATAGAGTTGAGCGAACCCGGACAGTAAAGTTTGGGTCCGTACCGTACTTTGAGGTGTCCGTGCCCCGAACCAGATCCTGGACATTAAAATAAAAAAAGTCCGGGTTCGGTATTCAGGTATTTTTGGTGCCTTTTCCATAGCTGCTGGGCAGCCAATCAACAAGCTTTTCACTAGTTTGCCCTTAGAAGCCATCACAGCCATGCCTACTAATGGCATGGCTGTGATTGGCCAGTGCATCATGTGACCCAGCCTCTATATGAGGCTGGAGTCACGTAGTGCCGCGTGTCAGATCGTCTCAAACTAGAATAGGGAGAGCGTTCACAACCATCTCAGACTGCATTAGGGAGACCTTCATTGCGGTCCTGTGAAGGAGACATTAGCATCAGAACCATCTTATAGTGCATTAAGGAGATGTTCCTGTCTGTGCTGTGAGGGAGACATTAGCGTTCAGAACCATCTTATAGTGCATTAGGGAGACGTTCCTGTTGGTGCTCTGAGGGAGAGATTATCGTTCTAAAGCCATCTACTACTGCATTAGGGAGAGGTCCCTGTTGGTGCGCTGAGGGAGAGTTTATCGTTCTAAAACCATCTACTACTGCATTAGGGAGAGCTTCCTGTCGGTGCTGTGAGGGGGAGAATATTGTTCTACAATCATCTCATACTGCATTAGGGACAGGTTCCTGTCGGTGCTGTGAAAGACAGATTATCAATCATTATAAAATCATCTCATACTGGTGTAGGGAGAGGTTCCTGCTGCTGGTGTGAGCAGTGCATTTCTTGCACAAAAAATAAAAAGTGCATCTATAATTTCCTTTTTTTTTTTTAAATAATTCTTATTCTTTTTTTTTTTAGTATTAATAAATAGTGCTACATAGTACATTTATGTATAGAATAAGGAGAGCGTCAAATAAGGGACGTGGTGTTGCTGAAGCTCCTGTTGCAAGGATAGGACTTGGTCGATCTGTGCCAGCTACATGCACAAGTGAAACACCTTCCTCAGGTAGCCGACAGAACCTTCAACGTTATATGGTAGGCCTGAATGGCGCTCAACGAATGGTGAGGCCAGAACAAGTACAGGCGATAGTAGATTGGGTGGCTGACAATGCCTCCAGTTCCTTCACATTGTCTCCCACCCGGTCCCTTGATGAAAGCTCAGAGTTGGCACCTGAACCCCATGGCCATGTCTTTCACCTCAGCCCCTTGTAAATCAGCCATGCAGTCTGAGCCCCAAGTCATGCAGCAGTCTCTTATGCTTTTTTGTTGACTCTGCTGGTGTACTTTCCGTGGGCCATCCACATAGCCCTGCCCCAGAAGTGGAAGACATTGAGTGCACCGATGCCCAACCACTTTTGTTGCAGGATGAGGACATGGAAACACCACCGCAGCACGTCTGATGATGACGAAACACAGGTGCCAACTGCTGCGGCTTTCCTCAGTGTGCAGACTGACAAGGAGGGTGGGTGGAAGATGATGTGGAGGATGATGAGGTCCTAGACCCCAAATGGAATGAAGGTCATGCGAGTGACGTGTGCAGTTTGGAGGAAGAGGTGGTGGTCACACAGAGGCACAAGCACAGCAAAAGAGGAAGCAGGTTGCAAAAGCGGAGCGAGCGTCCCCTAGACAATATGCCTGCTACTACCCACCGCACCCAGGGACATAGCACACCAAAGGCAGCTCAAAGGTGTTCCCCGGCGTGGCAGTTCTTCAGACAATGTGCTGATTACAAGACACAAGTGGTTTGCACACTGTGCAATGAGAGGCTGAAGCGAGGCACAAATGTTCTAAACCCGAGCACAACCTCCATGACCAGGCATCTAAATGCAAAGCACTTGCTGCAGTGGAATAAGTACCTCAAAATCCAAGAAAGGTCTCAGCCTCCTCCTGATTCCTTGGCCTCTTCCTCCACCTCTAAAGTGCCAGTGTCACCTGCCACCCAGCAGACGATGTGACAGCAATGCCACCTAGTCCGCCACCTTCCCATGGAAGCCTACAGCTCTCCATCTCCCAAACACTGAAGAGAAAGAGAAAGTACCCCCCTACCCACCTGCAATCCCTGGCCCTGAATGCCAGCATTTCAAAATTCCTGGCCTTTGAAATGCTGTCATTCCGTCTGGTGGACATGGACAGTTTTAAAAACCTGATGGTGGTGGCTGTCCCACAGTACGTGGTTCCCAGCCGCCACTACTTTTCCAGGCGAGCCATCCCTTCCCTGCACAAACAAGTCGGGGACGAGATCAAGTGTGCACTGCACAACGCCATCTGTGGCAAGGTGCACATAACCACTGATACGTGGGCCAGTAAGCCCAGGCAGGGACGCTATATCTCGCTAACTGCACAGTGGGCAAATGTAGTGGCGGGTGGGCCTGAGCTGGCTAGCCGTTTGGCGCATGTCCTTCCACCACCGAGGATTGCAGGGCATTTCTCTTTGCCTCCTCCGCTTCCTCCTCCTCCACCACCTCCTCATCCGCTCAGCGTAACACCCTCACCACCAACTTCAGCACATCCAGGGGGAAACGACAGCAGGCTGTTTTAAACCTGATATGTTTGGGGGATAAACCCCACACTGCGCAGGAGCTGTGGACGGGCATTGAACAACAGACCGATGAGTGGTTGTTGCCACTGAGCCTCAAGCTCAGCCTGGTGGTGTGCGATAGTGGGCGAAATCTCGTAGCAGCTCTGGGCCTAGCCGGTTTGACGCACATCCCTTGCCTGGCGCATGTGCTGAATTTGGTGGTGCAGAAATTTCTAAAAAACTACCCGGATATGTCAGAGCTGCTGCAGAAAGTGTGGGCCGTCTGTGCGCGCTTTTGGCATTGCAGCGGAACTTCGGCCTTCCCGCTCACCGCCTCCTATGCGACGTGCCCACAAGGTGGAACTCCACCTTGCACATGCTGGAGAGACTTGCGAGCAGCAGCAGGCAATAGTGGAGTTTCAGCTGCAGCACACACGGGTCAGTCGCTCTGCGGAACAGCACCACTTCACCGCCGAGACCTGTGTACCATATTGCGGTGTTTCGAGTACTCCACCAACATGGCCAGTGCAGATGACGCTGTTCTCAGCATTACTATCCCACTTCTATGTCTCCTTGAAAAAACACTTTGGGCGATGATGGAAGAGGATGTGGCACAGGAGGAAGAGGAGGAGGAAGAGAGTAATTTCCACGGTTATCAGACCAGTCATTCACAAGTGGCTCGGAGGGTGGGTTCCTGCACCAGCATAGGCCAGGTAAAAATATTTCAAGCCAGGGCACAGTTCTGGAGGATGAGGACGAGGAGGAAGATGATGATGAGGAGGAGGAACCGTGTTCACAGCAGGGTGGCACCAAACTCAGCTCCTGGGCATTACTGGAGCGTGGCTGGGGGGATACGGAGGACACAGATGATACACCTCCCACAGAGGACAGCTTGTCCTTGCCTCTGGGCAGCCTGTCACACATGAGTGACTACATGCTGCAGTGCCTGCTCAACGACAGCAGAGTTGCCCACATTTTAACTTGTGCCAATTACTGGGTGGCCACCCTGCTGGATCCCTGTTACAAGGACAATGTGTCGTCCTTCATTCCCTCACTGGAGCGTGATCGGAATATGTGCGACTACAAGCGCACGCTAATGTGGATAAGCTTTGTCAGCAGCCCGCACAACAAACAGCACCACCAGCTGATAGGCAACGTCTTAGCAGGAGGCAGCATTTCAGCAACATGGTGGAACAGTATGTGTGCACACACCTACACGTACTGACTGATGGGTCTGCCCCATTCAACTTCTGGGTCTCCAAATTGGGAACATGGCCTGAGCCTGCCCTTTATGCCTTGGAGGTGCTGGCCTGCGCTGCAGCCAGTGTATTGTCTGAAAGTGTGTTTAGCACGGCAGGGGCGTTATCACAGAGAAGCGCAGCCGCCTGTCCACAGCCAACGTGGACAAGCTAACATTTATTAAAATGAACCAGGCATGGATCCCACAAGACTTGTCTGTACAGAATAGACATTTAGACTGGCCTCACACAGCCATTGGTATACATGTTTAGTTTTTTGTTTTTTTTAATATGTCTCAATATTTTTTTTTTTGTTGTGATTTTAAGTTATTTCCCTATCCACATTTGTTTGTAGGGCACTTGTCCTACTCCTTACCCCCATTTTGCTTCCTTTTGCAGCCCTCTAGCCCTTTCCAGGACTTTTTTACAGCCATTTTAGTGCCCAAAAGTTCGGGTCAAGTTCGGTACCGAACCTGAACTTTTCCATGTAGTTCGGCCGAACCAGACGAACCCCTTCACTGCCAATGACATTTACATTTCTGATCACTGTATAAATGTCATTGGTCCCAAAAAAGTGTCAAAAATGTCCATGTCCTCCCCAATATCACAGTCCTGATATTTAAAAAAAAAAAATAAATAAATCACAGATGGCCACCATTACTAGTAAAAAAAAATTGTAAAAACGCCAGAAATTAATTCTCATGGTTTGTAAACGTGGAAACTTTTGCGCAAACCAATCAATATACGCCATTTGCGATTTTTTTTTTTTTTTACCTAAAATATGAGGAAGAATATAAATCGGCCAAAACCGATGGCTAGATAGATATATATATTCTTTGGATATGTATTTTAGCAAAAAGTAAGAAAAAGGGATTTTATTAAAACTTACCGTAAAATCCTTTTCTCCGAGTTCACTGACAGACGCAGCTCTTCATTGACACTGTGGGGTTTTAGGTTCGTCCCACTAGGAGTTAACTAGGCAGGGAAAAGAATCAGCTGGCCCCTCCCCTGGGGGCCATCCTCTCTTCCTACATCAAACCCCCTCACAGTATAGCTCTTCAGTTCGTACACAAGCCGTATAGAAACAGAGCCCAGAGGGGTGGGTGCTGCGTCTGTCAGTGAACTCTGAGAAAAGGATTTTACGGTACGTTTTAATAAAATCCCTTTTTTTCCCTTACGTTCACTGACAGACGCAGCTCTTCATTGACTTTGTGGGGACGTCCCCAAGCTGTGTCAAAAAGAGGGGTGGGTAAACGCTAACAACTCTACCCAACCGAACCTCTGAGAAGGCGCCAGTCGCGCCTACACTGCCGCCTGCAAAACTTTGCGGCCAAAAGCAGCATCCGAAGATGCAAACACATCAACTTTATAAAACTTAGTGAAAGTGTGAACCGAGGCCCACGTGGCTGCTTTGCACACCTATGACACCAAGGCCCAGGAAGTACTAACCGCCCGGGTAGAATGAGCCGTGACCGGAAAAGAGGGAACCTTGCCCCGAACAGAATACGCATGAATCGCGGTTTTTCTAATCCAATGAGAAAACATAGCCGAAGAGGCCGCCAATCCTTTGCGTAGGCCCTCTGGCAGAACAAACAAGGCATCAGCTTTACGAAAAGGAGCTGTAGTACACCCGTAAGGCCCTCACTATGTCCAAGGCATGCTCAAACTCCTTTGGGTGCGCTGGACGAGGGCACAACGAAGGTAGGACAATATCTTCATTGATATGAAAAGAAGAGACTACCTTCGGAAGAAAAGAAGGAAGGGGTCGCAAGACCGTCTTATCCTTATGCATCACCAAATAAGGAGACTTGCACGATAGGGCAGCCAATTCCGACACTCGTCTGGCAGAAGTGATGGCAACTAAGAAGGCCACCTTCTGCGACAGAAGTTGTAAGGGGATCTCCCTGATTTTTTCATAAGGTGGTTTTTGAAGAACAGAAAGCACCAGATTCAGATCCCACGGGGCCATCGGGGATCTCACCCGAGGCGCCACGTCGCACACCTTGTACAAAGGTACGAATCAGAGAGTGCGAAGCCAAAGGTCTCTGAAAGAGTATGGCTAAGGCCGAGATCTGGCCCTTGAGAGTACTCAAGGCCAAATGCTTATTCAGGCCCTGCTGTAAAAAGGTCAGGACCCTGGACACGACAAACGAGCGAGGGTTATAGCCCTCCGCCTCGCACCAAGCAATGTAAGCCTTCCAGGTGCGGTGATAAATCTTTCGAGAAGTGCACTTGCGAGCTTTCAACAGAGTAGGGATTACGGAGTCGGCGACTCCCCTATCCCTCAGCAACTGGGACTCAATAGCCAAGCCGTCAAAGCCAGCTAGGGTAAAGCAGGGTGCAATATGGGTCCTTGAGACAGGAGATCGTCTCGCATCGGAAGCCGCCAAGGGGCGTCTGCCACCATTTGCACCACGTCGGCGTACCAGGTGCGCCGGGGCCACCAGAATGGTTGGTATTCCCTCCATCATTATTCTGCGCACCAATCTCGGGAGCAGACGTATCGGAGGGAAGGCGTACAGGAGACGATAATGGCTCCAGGGGGCCACCAGAGCGTCCGTGGCCACTCCCAACGGATCCTTTGTTCTGGACACAAAGGCTCTCACTTTGTGATTGAACCGGGACGCCATGAGATCCCCATCCGGCGTCCCCCATCTGCGGCAAAGCAGATTGAACACCTCTGGGTGGAGGGACCATTCCCCCTGGTCCAGCTTCTGGCGACTGAGAAAGTCCGCCTGCCAGTTCTCCACACCTGGAATGTAAATCGCTGAGATCGCCGGAACGTGAAGTTCCGCCCAACGCAGTATCAGAGCTGCCTCTGCAGCCGCCGCTGGGCTCCTTGTGCCGCCCTGATGATTTACATACGCCACAGCCGTGGCATTGTCCGATTGAATTCGGATCGGATGGCCTTGCAATCTCTTTGTCTAATGAAAAAGACACAGCCTGATTGCTCTCAGCTCCAGCACGTCGATGGGCAGGCAAGCCTCCTGGGTCGACCAACGACCCTGGGCTGATAGTTGCCCCAGGACTCCACCCCAGCCCGTCAGGCTGGCGTCCGTGGTGATTATCATCCACAGAAGAGGCAGGAACGACTTCCCCTGAGTGAGGGCTGAGTCCCGAAGCCACCAGGTCAGAGACGCCCTGGTCTGGGGGCCCAGCCGGATCGAAAGATCCAACGACCGGTGGGACTTGTCCCACTGAGCCAGAATTGCTCGTTGAAGAAAACGCGTGTGACTCTGGACAAAAGGTATCGCCTCGAACGACGAGACCATGAGCCCCAGCACCCTCATACAGAACCATAATAAAGACCGACGGTGCGACAAGAGGGTGCGCACAGCCGACTGTAAGCCCTGCAGTTTTTTCGGAGGGAGAAACACCTTCGCCTGTTCTGTGTCCAGAATGAGACCCAGATACTCGACTTCTTCAGGTTGAGTAACCAGCCGAAGTCCAGCAGTGAGGCCATTGTGATGTTCACATTCTCCTCCAGGGCAGAGGCAGAGTCCGCTCGCAGGAGCAGATCGTCCAAGTATGCCACTATCGCAATTCCCCTCTGACGCAGCAACCCCAACACCGGGGCTAGCAACTTTGTGAAGACCCAGGTGCGGAGGTCAGGCCGAAGGGGAGAGCAGCAAATTGAAAATGGCGATCCCCCAACTGCGAACCGCAGGAAGCGCTGATGTCGCAGATGGATGGGTACATGGAGGTACGCATCCTTTATGTCCAACGATGCCAAGAATTCCCCCTGGTGAAGGGCGGCCACAACCGAACGAACAGACTCCATCCAGAACTTTCGCGCCCTAACGTACTTGTTTAGGGCCTTCAGGTCCAGGATGGGCCGAAATCCGTCCCCTTTTTTGGGCACCACAAAAAGATTCGAGTAAAAACCTCGAAACCTCTCTCCTGGGGGAACCGGTACAATCACCCCCTGGTCTGAGAGGGCCTGTACCGCCCTGGAAAGGGCCTTCCTGCGCTCCTGCGGGAGACTTAAATTTGATGGGAAGAACCTGTCTGGGGGTAGAGTGATGAACTCTATCCTGTACCCGGTGGTCACCACCTCCCAGACCCAGCGGTCGGAAATGTGAGCCAGCCACCGATCTGCGAATCCCAGAAGACGTCCCCCCACCCGGCACTCGGGTGGGGGCAACCTATCAGGCTGAGGAAGACTTGTCTTCTGCCTTTTCTGTTTTGCGCTGCCACTGCCGTCTTCCGGCCCCTGCAGCGACCTTACTGGAACGGGTCCCTTTGCTTGCCGCGCCTAAGGCACGAAAAATCTTCTGACCCGACGTAGAAGGCTCCTGTCTACGGCGAAACTCACGCCTACGGGGCTCCGGAAGGAAGGTACTCTTACCCCCCGTGAAATCCTTGATGATTTCATCAAGACGCGAGCCAAATAGGTGCCCGCCCTGAAAAGGAATGTCAGCCAAACCACTTTTGGAAGCGTGGTCACCCGACCAGGAACGCAGCCAAAGAATTCTACGAAGTCTGACGGCCGAGATTGATATTGTGGACAACAAGGGCAGAACATCCACGGCCGCATCACAGAGGTAATTAATCCCTTGGAGTAAAAACTCAGCCTTCTGTGGTGCCTCCATCAGGCGACCGCCTACCAGGTCCTTCCTAAGTTCCTCCATGCATTCAGAGAGATGCTGTGCTGCCATGGCCGCAGCCAAAGCCAGTCGCACAGCAGAGCCCGCGTTCAAGAACAGGGACTTCAAAAGTGCCTCTGTCTTTCTATCAGCAGGATCCTTGAAGGAAGGAGTCCCTTCCATAGGAATAGTAGTTGCCTTCGTGAGGCGTGCAATTGGCGGATCCACCGCAGGTGACTCCCATTTCTTTAGGAAGCTCTCCTCAAAGGGATAGCGTACAGCAAAACGTGTAGTCAGTGAGGAGGAACGCTGTGGGTGCTGCCATTCACGATATAGGAAATGGTCAAAAAATTAATTGTAAGGATAGGTCTTGGGGGCCCTGGGGGGCCTAGAAGAACCGCACACATACGCAGCAGATCGTGATTCGCCATCTTGATCCAGCTGCAACTTCGTGCGAATGCCAGCGATAATAGCGGCAACCAGCACCTTTTCTTGGTCAGCAGCTGGCCCCTGGTCCCCCTCAGTTAACACACTGTCACCACCCGTCTCCTCATCAGACAGGTCCCCCGGGGTCCCTGAGACCCTGGAGGCCACCTCCAGCTCAGAATCTTCCCCTGAGGATAAAGGAGGGGGACGCTTCCTGGGGACCCGCGGAGCGGCGTCCCCACGGGGAAAAAACTCAGTGAAAACCGCCCGCAGCTGGTTGAGAAAAGCCCCTTGGTCAGATTGCGTGGTTGCTGATGCCACCTCAGCAGGTTCAGCAGGGAGATCAGCCATTGCCAGAAATGACACAGGGATGGAAGGGGCGCCCCGCACACAGCCACACACCCACAGTTAGTCAGAGGACAGCACCCCGCCACCACCAGCACCCGGAGGGAGCCCAGCTATACTTGCTGTTCCGCTGCCTTGTTATCGCAGATCGTCAGTAAGAGCTGTCACCGCCGTTTCTGAGAGGAGAGAGAAGCTGCAGCCACGTGTAAAATGTGCAGAGCATGCAGTGAAAATGGCCGCCAGGAAACACTTGAGGCCGAACACACCTCTCAGGCAACGTGCAGTACCGAAAATGGCCGCTCCGATCGCTAGAGGGAAAGCCCCAATAGACTGAAAATGTCCGCGGCTACGGCAAAATGGCGGCCGAATGCCGCATGGCGATCCGGACGAGAAGGCCGAACAATCGCACGGTGCTGGAGGGGGGGGGGAGGTGTGGCAGGGGGCAAGATGGGGATCCCACCGGTGGCTACCCCGGGCAAATGTGAAAATCACAAGTTTCCGGTCGTCGGGCCCTCTTCACGCCCTTAAAAGGGGGGGAAGGCAGGGCGCTCACTTACCAGTCCGACGCCACGGTAGCCACCCGAAAGCAGACTTTTCGCCCCTGATGGCGGTATGCAGCAGGCCCAAAGTCGCCCTGCCGAATCGCATCGGTAAAGGGGACCAACGGGGGAATTGCACCCCGGGCCGCCCGCACGGAATGGGCAAGATGCGGCGGGTCCCCCATAGTGGGACTGGCTTCGCATCATGTTGGCCAGGTCGGGGAAAGTACAGAGCTCCAGGACTCTCTATGCCCCGACCGGCTTCTTGATAGCAGATCATCTTGATTGCAGTAAAAATAAAAAATGGTCATAACAGGAGCGCAGTTCCCTACAGCAGGGAAGCCAGGTCAACTCCTTGCGAACTAGGCATTGAAACTGAAGAGCTATACTGTGAGGGGGTTTGATGTAGGAAGAGAGGACGGCCCCCAGGGGAGGGGCCAGCTGATTCTTTTCCCTGCCTAATTAACTCCTAGTGGGACGAACATAAAACCCCACAAAGTCAATGAAGAGCTGCGTCTGTCAGTGAACGTAAGGAGAAAAAAATGTTTTTTTATACTTTTTTTTTGGATTTGAATTTTAGCAAAAAGTAAGAAATTTGTTTTTTTTTTGCAAAATGGTCACTCTTCTTTTGTTTATAGCAGCGAACAGAAATGATGCAGAGGCGATCAAATACCACCAAAAGAAAGCTCTATTTGTGGGGAAAAAAGGACGCAAATTTTGTTTGGGTGCAACGTTGCACGACCGCGCAATTGTCAGTTAAAGTGACGCAGTGCCGAATCCCAAAAAGTGCTCTGGTCCTAAAGCTGGAAAACCTTCCGGTTGGTAAGTGGTTAAAATCCCCCATTATTATCACTGTCCCAGCCCTTTCAGCTCTTTACATCTGTGCAAGGAGCAGATTCTCCACCTCCTCTCTAACACTGGGAGGTCTATAACAAACTCCAATGATAACCTTTGTAGTGTGCACACCCATATGCAGATCTACCCATAATGCTTCAGACTCATCACACTCTCCATCAACTAGGTCCTCATTCACACTCGCTTTGAGATCACTTCTCAGATAGAGACAGATACTACCACCCTTCCGTTTTACCCTGTCTTTTCGAAAGAGAGCATAGCCAGAAATATTAGTCATGTGAAGAATAAAGCCACGATTCAGCTATACCAATCAAATCATAGTTCTCCTCATGTACCAGAGCTTCCAACTCACCTATTTTGCTTTGGTTGTGGCAGCTCGAAAAATGTAAGTAAGAGTTGTCACTTGTTGGTTTGCAATCATTTTGTGAAATGATTCTTCCTTGTTCATGTGAGAGTTCAAGGTCCAGAAAAACGAGCTTGTGAGGATCTATGACAGTTCGAATTGGTTGTTGTTACAATGAGCCACGAATAACGAGACCTGCTCGATGGTGCCATTCCAGATGATAATGACATCATCAATGTAACGGCCATAATAAACAATGTACTGGGCATAGGGACTGCGATGCCAAATGGCCAATTCTTATAACCCTTCTTAACCGGTAAACCGTAGCGTCAGGGATACGGGTCATGTAACAAATAATACCGGCAATGTAACTACTACAGTAATAGTAGACCTTACCGTGGTAGCTCGTCCAGAGCAATAAGCACCGAGTAACATTGTTGTTGGTTAAGCTTGACAGTATCTAGGAGTGTTCGAGCAAAAAGACCTGGAACTTGAGAGTGTACTTGTTCCTTCTTAGTAAAGTGTTTTACTAACGTTTGGTTGTTCACTGTTGAGAATGAATGTAAAAAGCTCGACGGTGTTGGTTTCGTTTTATCCACTCAACCTTCGAGACCATGTACTCCTCTTGATACTAAACTAACCATATCGACTTAGCACCGAAATAAGAAGTGTACTGATTATAAAGACCGATACGAGAGAAAGCTTTTCTGTCCCA
>BLSH010187393.1:1794498-1815472 GCA_018402905.1 Glandirana rugosa | reverse complement strand
ACGTACTCCCCCCCCCCCCCCCGTCGCCGCCGGGAGCCCGCAGTTTAATGCAGCATAGAGGGCTCTGCTCTGATCTCACACAGTGAGAAGGCAGAGCAGCTGCAGTACTTCATTTGGCCACTGGGGCTTCATTCGGCCCCAGTGGCCAAATGAAGTATTGCGGCGGCTTGAGCTGCTCTGTCTTAGTTATGAATGGGATCTGGCTGCAGAGTGGAGCTCCACTAGGCGCAGGGTGACGACATCATCACAGCGCGGTGGTGGCGGGAGGTATGAATCTCCTTCTCAGCTCTGTCAGGATGGACACAGGTATGGCTGTATTTCATGGGACTGGTATATTGCTGTATTTCATGGGCACTCCTATGTGTTGTATTTCATGCATCTGGTATGTGGCTGTATTTCATGCATCTGGTATGTGGCTGTATTTCATGCATCTGGTATGTGGCTGTATTTCATGCATCTGGTATGTGGCTGCACTGGTAAATATTTTAGTACACCATTTGGATCAGAATTTTTTTTCTTGTTTTCTTCCTCTAAAACCTAGGTGCGTCTTATGGTCAGGTGCGTCTTATGGTGCGAAAAATACGGTAAGTAGAGAAGCTGATGTGAACAGCTGATCCCCTAGATAAGCAAACCGGTTATTGGTGCACCCCTATCTTTCAGCCTAATGTATTTACAGGATTACTTTTTTCCAGCCATACCCACCTTGGTTGTCTTCAGAGTCAGAGGTCGGTGACAGTGCAGTTACACCACAGGGTCTGTCGCTGCCCCTCTCAGGGGGAATGCCCTGGTCTATAGAGGCCAACTGCCTGGGACCGAGGCGACCCCTCAGAGATATAGCGCCATTATTCCATTTTGATTATTGACCTCAGGTATAACCTTCAGTCTGAGTAATATATATGATGGCAGCTATGTTTCACTGTTTTGTGCTTCTTGTTAATGAAGACCTAGGTCTTATTTTCTTCACCTTTTGTACGCCTAAAAACTTTCTAAATAAAGATTATATTAAAAAAAAAAAAAAAAAACATTCCAAGCAGCTTTTTTTATGCAACAAGATGATGCACAGCCTCAAACAATGCAAACTGTATTTTTTTTTTTTTTATTCAGACAAGAACAGAGTTTTTTTTATATATTTTACTTTAGAGAACTGCAAAAATTCATGCCATATACTTACCTTATATCTGTAATTGTTACAAGATGCTCGCAATCTCCTTGATGGCAGTACAGATAAGGAAAGCCAATTTTTATGTTGAGGTCATTAAACGTATAGTCTTCCATCTTGGCTACCTGAAATTTACCATATCCTCTGTCACGAGATTCAGCCCATTCAACTATAGTTCTGTAAAATCAAAACATTTTAGAGTGCAGAACAACTGTTAAAAAACTGAACTCCAGGGAGAATTTTTTTTTTACTCTTATTAGGTTTCCCTCCCCATTGCAAGGGTTAACCACTCTTTTGTCTCTGGGATTATGAATAAGGTTATTTAACTCATTCCTCACTTCTCCAGTAACTAGCACTAACCTTAACTATCCAACACTCTGGAAGGTGGGTGACCCTCGGCAATCTCACATACTATGCAGTATGGCTGGCCCTACAATGTACGAGATGGCATCAGAGAGTTGCGACAATCCCTGCAGCAAAGGGAAGCGGCTTCACGGGACCAGCAACACAAAGAGAAGGAAACCTGAGGGGGAGGAATAAGGTAAGTATATCACCATATTTATCATCCCCTGGGTAAAATGAGCAATTATCCCTTACAGCACGGAGGGGAACCCACTGTAAATGAAACTTTTATCCCTGGAGTTTAGCTTTAAAACCTTATCTGAGACCTTGATGGTCTCAATTAAAAACAATAGCAATTGCCTCAGGAAATAACCATCCCAGGTGAGAAACTTCCATGTAAGCAAGGTGGTATGACCACCTGGAAAACTACAGATACACAACTGCTTCTCTAGCCACAATTCTAACATTGATGTAACTTGTCTTTATGTATGATGGAATAGAATATGCTCGCAAAGGTCCACAAAATGTAGGTTTTGCATTGCCAACAGGGATTTTAAAGACATAAGATGTATTAGGTTAAAGGTTATTTCTAATTGGGAGCCAGGTACAGAGTTAAGAAAAGGGCAAGGGACAGTGGCAATGGTAGAAGAAATAAGACCCTCTGCTTAAAATGAAAAGAGATCAGAGGAAGCAGCAAAGTAATAAAATCCATGGAGAAGGTAGGAGAGTTGTGAGAATCAAGGACAATGTTTAAGGAGTCTCCCAGACTGAATAGTAAGGTACCTTTACGCTCCCAAACTATTACACAAATACCATTGCATGAATTTGTTTTACTGTCCTTCAAAATAAATCAAGTTGATTAAAACAGCTTCCTTTTGACCAGGAAGTGTCACTTTCAGTTTTTGTATCCATATTTGTGACCTTTATTAGTTTGCAGTGAACACTGATACCAAATTTTTAAAAAGGTCTGCCTACATAGTTTATAGACCTAGTCTATGCAGGGTGATTTAACGCTGGCCATACACTAGTAGAATTTGTAATGAACATACAGTGGATATAAAAAGTCTACACACACCTGTTAAAATGTCAGATTTCTGTTATGTAAAAAAATGAGACAAAGATAAATCATTTCAGAACTTTTTCCACCTATAATGTGACCTGTACAACTGTAAAACTGTACAACTCTGTTGAATAATAAACTGAAATCTTTTAGGTTGAGGGAAGTAAAAATAAAATAATATGGTTGCATAAGTGTGCACACCCTTAAACTAATACTTTGTTGAAGCACCTTTTGATTTTATTACAACACTCAGTCTTTTGGGGTATGAGTCTATCAGCATGGCACATCCTGACTTGGCAATATTTGCCCACTCTTCTTTGCAAAAACACTCCAAATCTATCAGATTGTGAGGGCATCTGCTGTGCACAGCCCTTTTTAGATCACCCCACAGATTTTCAATCAGATTCAGGTCTGGGATCTGGCTGGGTGTAACAAATGTAAAGTGTAAGATAGTTTGCCTTAGCAAGAAGTGAAGTGATTTATAGAATTAGTATAATTGTGGATGTAGTTTAATTCTGTGTTATTAAATATATAGTATGCAATGTCAGCCATGCCATATGTCATTTCTATAGCATTTAAATTAGGTACAAGCCAGCTCTACAGATCGAGCGGACTTGACACCTAGGTGGTAATAAAAATTCCCCAGCAGGGTAAACATAAGTTGACACCTAGATGGCAATAAGAGTTCCCAATCACAGTAACGTGAGATGTGCCACCTTCTGGAAGCTTCAAACAGAAACCCCGGTCTCTTTGGCTACAGGTGTCGATAGGGGGGCATGGGATGGTCCCAGAGAGTCTACAAGCTTTGATTAGTATCAACAGATCAAAAGAATACATTTTATCTCTCATAAAAGCTGAAATATTAGTGGCAGAGAGATGAAAATAATTCCTTTTGATCGTATACGTGATGGGCTTCCAGTACATATCAATCTGTATATGTAGCTTTTTCCGGTTCCCAGAAAAACACACAAAACCATTAGATGGCACTGGGCTGCGGCAGGTAGATCGTGTTTGGCACTGTCGCGACTGGAAAAAGGCGCTGGTTTTGGAAATCCTATCCATGAACCAGTGGCCAGCGCCGTTCTGATCCAAACCGATGTTGGTCGTTTCAGAACATGAAACATCCTGTGGGCTGGGACGGGAACACCCCCCAGGATTGAATGGTCAGGGGCTAACATCAGCCCACAGACATATTTCAATAGATTGGGGAGTCTCCATGTTCCAAGTGTGCTCTCATGAAGTCAGTTCTAAACTGGGGGGTCTCCATAAATTCTTCGACATACTTCTGTCCAAAGATAAGCTGCGGTAACTGTTTTTATTCCTTTTTATTTTCATAGCGAATGGCCAACTGTATGTATTGTCTGTTTATCTTTTTGTATTTTTTGTAACTCCTTTCTCTTTGTATATATTTTATGCACTGACCACTTTCGGGATATTAAATGTTAAAATTAATAAGTGACTTCTGTGTACTAAACTAGGATTCATATCTCTAGAGAGATTTTTGAATATTAGTGCCCAAATACTCGGTCTAAGCAACGTTCCAATTGGTGTGCAATTGCTCTGTGTGTGCAGATTGTAAATTAACAGATCTGCCATACGGAGATCTGTGTGTGTGGTGGCTCAGCAGACCAGTCTGCAGACAAACTGTTGAGTGGTGGCAGGTTATCATTTATTGTGGGTCTGGTGTGGACAGTGGGAAGAGTGATTAGCACCAGGGTTTTAGCTTGCAGGATAGCTAGAGAAACCCTAGAAGTGTGTATTAATTGCTAGACTGCTCCCCAACCCTTAGAGTGCACCCGATTGTATGTAAAATTTGTATCTGCCTATGTGTGGTCAGCCAGCTGGATTGGAGTGGTCTCCCTCTAGTGGTGGCAGAAGGTAGTGTGGGCTGTGAAAGTATAGTTAAGTCTTACTGCAGTATAAGCTTCCCCCTTACTCCCTCATATACCCCCAGTCATGGAACACACGTTGCAGTTAGTCGCCGTGGGCGTGTGTGATCCATGACACTGGGCTATTCCAAAACTTAAATCTTCTTCTGGTGAAGCCATTCCTTTGTTGATTTGGATGTATGCTTTGGGTTGTTGTCATGCTGAAAGATTAAGTTCCTCTTCATGTTCAGCTTGCTAATAGAAGCAATATTGACTGGTATTTGGAACTGTTCATAATTCCCTCTACCTTGACTAAGGCCCCTGTTCCAGCTGAAGAAAAATAGCCCCAAAGCATGATGCTGCCACCACCATGCTTCACTGTGGGTATGGTGTTCTTTTGGCGATGTGCAGTGTTGTTTTTGTGTCAAACATATCTTTTGGAATTGTGGCCAAAAAGTTCAACCTTGGTTTCATCAGGCCATAACAGATTTTCCCACACGCTTTTGGGAGACTTCAGGTGTGTTTTTGCCAAATTTGGATGTGCTTGGATGTTTTGCTTCGTAAGAAAAAGGCTTCCATCTTGCCACTCTACCTCATAGCCCAGACATATGAAGAATATTGGAGATTGTTGTCACATGTACATGTTTTTATCTTTTTAATAAAATGTACATCTGAGGATAATGCGCTAGGCCGGTGCGCCACTGTTTTCTTGTGTTTTTACTACAGTGTTTGAATCTCCCCAGTTCCACAGTGGCAGCAATGCGGCACATTATCCGGGGTCAAGCTATCACTTTGATTGTAGAACTGGAGAAATTGCTACTTCAAGCGCAGGAAAGGATTTTTATGTTGATTGTGCAATTTTGGAGGGATATCCAGTTCTTGGTAATGTCACTGTTGTGCCATATTTTCTCCACTTGATAATGACAGTCTTCACTTTGTTCCATGGTATATCTAATGCCTTGGAAATTCTTTTGTACCCTTCTCCTGACTGATACCTTTTAACAATGAGATCCCTTGATGCTTTGCAAGCTCTCTGTGGACCATGGCTTTTGCTGTAGGATGCGACAAAGAAAATGTCAGGAAAGACCTACTAGAACAGCTGAACTTTATTTGGTGTTAATCAGAGGGACTTTAAATGATGGCAGGTGTGTACTGACTCCTATTTAACATGGGTTTGATTGTGACTGCTTAATTCTGAACACAGCTACATCCCCAGTTATAAAACAAAAGAGAGTGTGTGCACACTTATGCAACAACATTATTTTAGTTTTTTTAGTTTTACTCCCCCCTAAAAGATTTTAGTTTGTTTTTCAATTAAGTTGTAGTTTTTAGGTCACATTTAAAAGGTGGAAAAAGTTCTGAAATGATTTATCTTTGTCTCATTTTTTTTTTACATCACAGAAACCTGACATTTTAGCAAGGGTGTGTAGTTTTTTTTTATATCCATTGTATGTGGGAAAATTCTTAGTACATTTGAAGACTTGACAAATGCTGTTCAAAAAGTAATGCAAAATTAAATTTGCTTTTAACATTTGTTTTGGGAATTATTAAACTGAATGAAAACCATATACACTGTGAGAAATGTGTTCATTAAAGGGTTACTAAACTCAGTAATATGAAAATAGTCCCTCTGCCGCCGCCCCCCCCCCACCCCCCGTGCCCACTGCTTATAAATCATCTTTTTCATGGAAATAGTGTCACTTTTTATACCACAGTCACATGATAAACTGCATAATTTGTCCAGTGCTGAGTTTTCAGGTAGGAGGAGATTTCCACTACAGCCTGTATACACGCCCACATGTGTGATGTCAATATCATGTGACCTGAACAGTTCAACTGAAACAGGAAATGTTCTCTCCAGCAATAGAAACGAAACTGAGCATGCGCAGGATGGCCACCCTCACTGTATTCTATGGCCTTGCCATGACAGACAGTCCATATAGTGTCAAAGTGCATTGTGTAAAAGGCTAAGGATTAACCCCGAAAGTTCCACAGTGAGTATAACAAGCATGCTATGCTGCATATACAGACAGATTTTACTGTTGTGGGTTCAGTAACACTTTAACATTTAGAAAATCAAACAAATGTTTTGGAACAAAAATTCTACTACTGTAAGACCAGATTTACACAGGCCTTCTGATGACCAACAAATATAGATGCAATATCCTAAATTGTATATTCTATAGGTGTCTCTGTAGTGCTCTACTACTGCATCCAGAATTGAGCAGCACACAGAATTACCACTTATGTGTAACAGTCACCTCTTGCCAATCTGCTGTGGCATTCCTACCGCCATCTGCATTGTAGGAAAGTGGTGGAATTGGTGTTTCAATCGACTGATGTTAAAAAAAAAAAAGTATTAATAAACATGCCAATGCCCCTTAGAACACTATCTAAACGATACAAATTTTGATCACCTGTGATATACAGCCACTTTTAAACGTATCTAGGGGTACGGTTTTTATTTTAAACAAAATAATACATTCTTAATATGCCTGCAGATATAACTTGGATTTTTGGTTTTAAAAGTCCTTTTCTTGCGTCACAGGGCATCTTCATATATATTATGGATAGGGTCACGATGCCCCCTTAAGGTGATTGAACACACAAAAAAAAAAAAAAAAAAATCGACTCTCAGCTAGGCACAGCATGCCATTAACATAGGAAAGGGGGTGATATCCCTCTGTCCTACATTTACTCTAAGAAAATGATTTCATAGGTAAACCAAAACTCTTATTTTCTTGATCATACATCCCAGGGCACAGGGCATCTTCATATCTATTATGACAAGGATGTCCGGAAGCACTGAATATGAGGGGAGGGCTGCAAAATAGCCAAGTAAATGGTCCAAGCACCAACACTCCTCATAGAATGGGCCATTAAAAGAAACAATGGAACCCTTCCTTTAAGGCCATTAACCTGAGAATTAAACTGATGGATTCATTCAGAAATGGTAGATTTTTAGGCTTCTTGCCCCTTTGTCCGTCAGGAAGAACAAACTGAGAATCTGATTGCCAAATCGACGCAGTCGATTTTAGGTAAATCTTTACTGTGCAAACCACATCCAAAGTATGAAAATATTCTGTCATCCTCAATTCTGAGGATCAGGACAGAAAAGTGGAAACACAATATTCTTTTTGTAGATGAAATGAAGAAACAACTTTAGGCAAAAAAGACAACTAATGTCATAAGACCACCTTATCTTGATGAATGACCGGGAAAGGTTCCTTACAGTCAAGAGCTGCCAACTCCAAAAGTTTGCAAGTTAAAGTTATAGCAACCAAAAAATATGACCTTGTTCATCAGGACTACTAAGGCAATGACTTGGATGTGCTCAAACAAAAATTTCTTTAACACAGAAAGTACCAAGTTGAGGTCACATGGAGTCAACATGGTCCAGATCAGAGGAGCAATGCAAGTGACACCCTATACCAAGGATATGCAATTAGCGGACCTCCAGCTGTTGCAGAACTACAAATCCCATGAGGCATAGCAAGACTGACAGCCACAAGCATGACACCCAGAGGCAGAGGCATCATGGGAATTGTAGTTTTTCAAAAGCTGGAGGTCCGCTAATTGCATATCCCTGCCCTATACGAAGGCATGCACTAAGGAATGAGAGACAATGGGTCCCTGGAAGAGAATCGCCAAGGCTGAAAACTGGGTACGTAGGGCCAAACTTTTGTCCACTCACAACTGGAGAAAGGCCAGAATGCATCCCACTATGTACCTCACACCACACAAAATAAGACTGCCAAGTCCAATGGCAAATCTTCCGAAAAGTTGCCTTCCTAGCCCTAAGAAGCATAGGGATCACAGAATTGGAGACACTGTCTCTCAGGACACTGGCTTCAACAGCGAAGCAGGTAAATCCAGCAATGATCTGTAAGAGTCCAAGGCGCAGCCACTGACAAGTCCTTTCTACCCAATTTATGTAATTGCACAGGGGTTCTGTACACTCGGTGGAGTACAAAGAGATGTGATAATCTCTGTGCTGCGGACACAGACAAGTGGACTGGTCGCCAGACTCTGTAGCCATCTATCCCCCTCTAAAGGGCCAATTTCTGATTGCCATTTTTCTCTACATGGTAAAAGATCTGGGGCCTGTACATGTGATAAGAGGCATGCATAGATACAAGAGATTATAACCTTTTTGTCTGATGTAGCCAAGACCGAGTCAAGAAAATCAGAGTCCTTCTTAAATATTGTGTTCCTATTCTGTATTTCTATGGCATGTCTCAGTTGTAAGTACCTGTAGTGATTGTTGTGTACCCATGTGAATTTTAGTCTCAGTTGATCTAGAGTCTTCAAAATTGACCCCATAAACAACTGTGAAAGATACTTAATGCCAGCCTCCCGTCATAATGAATGACCAGGAATTTTTGCTAAGACCTATTGCACCAGATAGGGGTACATTTTAGGAAACTAGTTATGCCCATTCTTTTCTTAGTCTCCTTGCACAGTTTAAAAGCCGCACAGTTGGGCGAGACCTCTGGCAGCCCCATCTCCAACTGGGACATTGCAGAATACTCCGAGGGACTTAATCAGCAGGGTTCTGGAGGGGTCCAACATCCCCAGTAGGTCCCATCCAGAAAGGTGTTGCAGCTGGGCAGCCAGAAAGTATGTAAAATGAGTGGAGGACAGCCAGCTCCCTCTGGTCTTTGGGGTACTGTAGTGTGGTCAGTTTTATACGGGCCACTCCATTTTTCCAGATCAGTGCTCTGTATTGGGAGTCTTTCTGGGAAAATCAATAGTGTGGTATTCAGACTGGAACGTTATGCAGGATATATAGGAGTTGGGGAGCACACACCATTTTAATGAGATTTGCCAGACCTGTAACTGACAAGGGCAATTTGCACCAGCTTACGGATTTTTTTTTTTTAATTCCTGTAGTATGGGGTTTGAGATTTAAATTTATATAGGTCACTAGTATTCCTAGTCACTACAATGCCCAAGTATTTGAAGAAGCGGACTATTTCCACCTGAGAAACCGATTCTGGTAGACCAGCCTCCAGGGGATCTAGTAGCAGGAGGGATGACTTGTGCTAGTTAATGGTAAATCCCGAATATAGCCCAAACTGGGTAATAAGTGTCATTACTGCTTCCAAAGAGCCAGCAGTATGCCCCAAGTATATAAAGGGGAAAAGCGTTTGAAAGTACTCCATTTGACTCTCGCTTTAGGGTCTGCATAAAATAGCTGTACCCAGGATATGAAGGACTCCCCAAGATGGAACTTACGCAACACCGCCCAAAGGTACTTCCACTCGACACTGTCAAAAGCTTTGGCAGCGTCAAGGGAGAATACTGCCCTGTTGCCCGGGTTATCCACTGGGAGCTGGATATTCAAAAACAGTCTACGGATGTTTAGGGCCGTGGACCTGGCTGGTATAAAACCAGACTGGTCTAAATGCACCAAGTTGGACACCACACTTGCTAGTCTAGTTGCGAGTACCCTAGCCAGTTTCTTAATATCAGTATTAATAAGGGAAATGGGCTTGTAGGAATCATGTAGAAATGGGTCCTTGCCAGGTTTTGGCTGCTTCAGTTATGGACCAAGGGAGACATCCACATCTAAAGGCCGCATTGAAAGTGTCTAAATAAGAGGGGAGAAGTGATTCGCTGGGAGACCGCCAGTGCCTAGGGCTTTACTATTAGCCATTGCCACTACTAATAAATGTCCAGTGCTCTCCCCCCTTCAAAGTATTTCTGCTGAAGGAAAGATCGCTTCTCACTGACAAGTTTACAGTGCTGGCATACCACATCCTCCTGGGCCAGGCTGAAGCATACAGTATCACCGAAATCCCTTCTAACCATATCCTGTAAAGCAGCTGGGGCAGAAGCTGCAGCAAAGGGAAGGCATAAATTAGGGAAAACTGGTCCCACAGTGTCACTTGTAAATCAGGGGTTGGGCCAGGCCCCTTAGTTCCAGTGAAGGGGAATCTTAAGGCGTCAGTATACCAAAACATTTTGAACAATTTCATGCTCCCAACTTTGTGGGAACAGTATGGGGATGGCCCTTTCCTGTTCAAATATGACTGCGCATGAGTGCACAAAGCAAGGTACATAAAGACATGGATGAGCAAGTTTGGGGTGGAGGAACTTGACTGGCCTGACCTCCACCCGACAGAACACCTTTGGGATGAATTAAAAGCGGAGACTGCGAGCCAAACCTTCTCATCCAACATCAGTGTCTGACCTCACAAATGTGCTTCTGAAATAATAGTCAAACATTCTCATAGACACACTCCTAAACCTTGTGGAAAGCCTTCCCAGAAAAGTTGAAGCTGTTATAGCTGCAAAGGGTGGGCCAACTCATTGGACCCTATGGACCAAGACTGGGATGCCATTAAAATTAATGTGCGTGTAAAGGCAGGCGTCCCAATACTCTTAACAATATAGCGTACAACATGAACTTTAAGTGAAGGTGAACAGGGAAAGACTGAGGGTAGTAAGGCAGCTGCCATGACCCCAAATGGGTAACTTTTTGAATAGGCGTTTCAGGGAGCAGCAACCTCAAGTTAGTCCACACCACTTCTGCCAGGAAACCTAAAAACAACCTTTGACCAGGCCCTGGGTTTTCAGGACCTCCTGAGATCCTGCTTCTTCTTTCCCCTCTTCTTCCAGTGGATCCGTAGCTGGCTGCTCCTCCGTCAGCAGGGAGGAGAGGAAGAAGAGCGTTTTTGTTTGTGACTTATGCAGTCTAAAGCAGAAAGGACACCAGAAAGTTGGTGTTGTAAACTGGCCATAGCCGATGAGAATTCTTTCCTTGACCACCTAAAAGGTTTGTTTTCGCCACCGAGCACCGTGCCTCCAAAATGGCAGCCATATCCATTAGGAGTGGGCAGAAAAGCACGATCTTCCACACTAGATGCCGCCAAAATCCTAGTCCACCCCTACAGAACACCATCTCTGTGGTTTATTGCTTGTGCAGCTGCAATGAAGAGTGCAGTAAAAAAGTGAAAACTCCATTAGAGGTACTTACCGTTCTCGCTGCAGGAACCCCACCCAAGCATTAGGGGACACGACTACCCAGCTGGAGATCACTGCCTTTGATCTGTAGAGTACTTTGCCAATCTGTCAGGCAATATAGAACTGCACAGACCTCAGAGATAGAAAGCAACCTTACAGGCTGTATATAAACAAATTGAGTGAATGGCGCTCACCCACTTACATTAAATTAATTTGCAAAACGCCATGTGTGCTGCAGAGTGGGCTCTATATGATCACACTGATATGAAACAGGAGCAAATACGGTTCTTGTTGGATGGACTTGAAACAGCTATGTCCATTAACTATTTTTAGCATAATGGCGAATATTTTAATCAAATAAAAGGAGTGGCGATGGGGGCTAAGCATGCCCCCAGCATTGCGAATACCTTCTTAAACAAATGGGAGGAGGAAGAGGTTCATTAGATGCATTGGCCTGAGCTACCATGTTACTGAAGGTTCGTTGACGATATCCTGGTGATATGGAATGGCTCTGAAAGTAGAATACTGGACTTTCTATCCTTTCTGAATAAGAATAAATACGGCATTAAACTAATGGCTAATTGGAGCAGTGAGATTATCCACTTCCTTGATTTGGAACTCTTCAAGAGAGATGGTTGTTTACTCTCACGAACCTATTTCAAGGAGGTAGATAGAAATGGTTATGTTTCAAAAAGAAGTTGCCATCACCCTAAGTGGTTAGAAGTGATCCCTAAAGGCAATTTATATGAATTAGAAGAAATTGCAATGAACTCTCTGACTATTATTTACAATCTGAAAAACGTATTGAAAAGTTTCTTGAAAAGGGATACCAGAAAAAAAATCATTACTCAAAACTAGGGAAGTAGTGGGAAAACTAGATAGAGAGACATTATTCCATCGTAGATGACCTAAAACTGAAGTTAGGGATTTGGCCTTCATTACAGGGTTCAACGCCCAATTTAAAGGTGTTGAAAAAAATCACACACACAAATACTGACCTATTCTATTGAAGGCTGCCAGTTTAAGAGAAATCCTTCCAAAAAAAAAAAAAACAGCGTTTGTTTACAGAAAGGATCCAGGTTTATGGAATCGGATTTGGCCTTCATTACAGGGTTCAAACGCCCAATTTAAAGGTGTTGAAAAAAATCACACACACAAATACTGACCTATCCTTTTGAAGGCTGCCAATTTAAGAGAAATCCTTCCAAAAAAAAAAAACAGCGTTTGTTTACAGAAAGGATCCAGGTTTATGGAATCGGATAGCCAAAAACGTTGCCGATCCCCCAAAAAAAGACCCCTCACCTTTCTTGATAGAGGAGGATTTTATAGATGCAGTAGATGCATTTCATGCGAATCGACATGCGACAAGAGAAGAAAAGTGGAATCATTTAGTAATAAAAGGGGAAAGAAGTTCAAAATAGACAAGCTGATCACGTGCCATACCCGATTTGTCATCTACCTCCTTACATGCCTGTGTGGTTTAAATTATGTGGGAAAATAAATACCATAAAAAAGGGTGCTTGGAACTAAACATATCTAGACGCTTTAAAGACAAACACAATAGGGACCCCATTGGACTCAGGTTTATTGGGATTGATAGTGTATACAGACATTGTAGAGGTCTCCCAAAACGAAACCTGGTGGATACACAGCATGGATTCTTTGAACCCATCAGGTTTAAATGTTGATATTGATTTGAACTGCTACATAGATTATTAATACATACCCCCTATTTCTCAAACACTATGGACCAATATGTAACAATTTAAAATGAAAATGTTTACACTAAAAACAATTTTATATACCCATGGGTTGATTTAGTGTATTAGCATATTTTAAATCTACACAGAATTTATCAGTATTTTTCAAAGAAAACATTTTTTGCAACTCTCACTTTCTGACAGAGAAAAAATATTTTTTCTTTTCTGCCGCTATGGGTTGATTGACCACTAGATGGCATTACAGATTTGTCCCATATGATGAAACGTTTTAACACTACATTGAATTCCTGTTAGGTGCAGTGAAACATGCTTTTTAAGTTTTTTGTTTTATTTTTCTTGTATTGTATTTACACAAATTGTAAATGTTGCTATTAGAAATTAAATGAATTGTGCTTTTTATATACAAATGTTTTTGATTTACCTTCTGATGCACTTTTTAAGATGAAGCACTAGTCCTGTGTCAGTTCCAAACTTTTGTACTTTAGCACTGGGTAGACAACATGCATACAGATGTGGCTGGTCACCGCAACTTTTCAAAATGTTTTCACTAAATCAAAAGTAACTGTCAAAGTTGACCAATCACTGGTCAATACTGGTTAAGTTGATTGTGGTAGAATGACTGAGAGGGTACTCCGTGATAACGTGTTCCTCAAACACGAAATGCATTGAAGCCACACACACATCCATCATCAGATCCGGTCCTTTGGTATTGGTGTCTACAACGGTGGAGCATACGCCGTATCGTGAAGGCTAGCCCCATCTTACATGCTGGACATGTCAGTGCTGACATAGCACCGGACCATGTGAGTTGCTATGATTACCTTGTTTTGAAACTTTTTTTTACAATAAACGGTGTTGCACTATGAAGGCTTTTTCCGTTTCCATCATTCCTGTCGCATTCCCTGTGAGAGGAAATTTGGTCTAATGGAGTAGGCTCTCTAGACGGCTTTGGACCCTTTCCTTGCTAGCATTGTACATCCATTTGATATATGGGCTCATGATACAGCTTTGCTCTGGTGAATGTAAACCCCTGCCACACGAGTGGTGGTGAAGCACTTGTTGGAAATCTACTGCACTTTGTCACTTTATGAGCACGGTTTACGGACTTATTCCTATCATTGTTTTTTTGAAGAATCAATCAATTATTTTGCTGATATTTTTTACTGGGGACTATCACAGTTTTTTCATAATCATTTTGATCATTCTGATGAACTTCTGAAGCATTTATTGATTTTTTTACACTTTTCTATTTATTCACCTATGCATTAACTTTGTATGCATATTTTTATTAATTGCAACTTTTTATGAATTTGGTAGTTGCACGTTTTGCAAATTAATTTAATGTAAGAGGGTGAGCGAAATTCACTCCATTTGTTTATATACATATGTTGTCACTTAATTATTGTTTACTTGAGAGGGAGTAGGCTGCACAACAGCACTTTAGTTGTCACTTTGTTGTTTGGCGCCAATTCCTGTTTTTTATTTAAAAACCTTACAGGCTGTCACTGCATATCCATTGCAGTGTCCGGGTAACAATCGTCTTGGACTTAGGTCAGTGTCCAATCACCTGAAGGCGACAAAATAACCCTATTATAATGGATATAAAGGTGCCCTGTATCCTAGAAAGTATGATTAAAAAAAAAGTTATTTCATTTTCATTTTTAATTCAAGTGGAAAAAAAAAAAAAAAAGAAAACAAAACACAGGAGTCAGTAAAGTCATCAGTAATACAAAGAGTGCTTAAAAATCTAGCAATGTCAAAAACTGCTTTTAAAAAAATAAATAAATAAAGAGACTTCAAAATATACTTCTGTTTCCAAAATAGGTTATGAATATTCACAACTCAATTCAAATAAAAAAATCTGTATATGCATTTTACCTGCTTAGATCTCTGCATTCTGGATACCTCATATCATTGTAAAATATACCTTCAAAATAAAAGAATGCAGATTTGAAAAGATCCTAAAAAAGAAAAATTGAGAAAATAATTATAAAATATAATGTAATTCAAACTCAAAACTTTTACTAGAAGAGGGAAGGATAAGAACTTCTGTTATGTTTTATTGCTAGTCAAGGCTTTGGACTAGGGAGATCTACCCTTTTTACTTATCCTGGCGACCATTGCCACACACATAGAAAGTAATGGAAAATCCAAGATTTGACAGCTGTCACCAGAAATTAGGGTAAATCTTCCAACAAATGGACCTGTTCCAGCAAAAACTGTCTAAGGGAGGTCTTCCATGGATTGAAATTTGTCCTCTTCAGCAGGGACCAGCGAAATTTCAATCCATGTATGCCAGGCTGGTGGTACAAAAGTCGATCAACCAGCCTGTCAGGTTTTTACTGATTTTACCTATAGCCAGCAGCAATAATCAGTGTATTCAGACAGCGGGGAAGGCTACCCACCATCAGAACACAATAGCACAATGCAACCGATTCCCCCTATCCACATTGAATGTTTGGAGGGGGAAAAAGGGTCATTTTTGTTTTTTTGTTAAACCCGCTAGTGAAACAAAATAAAATTGGGGAATTACCCTCACTTTGAAGACATTTCCTAACATTTCCTGTCTACATATGGTCCTAAAATTAAGGATGAATAGTTTAAAAGGTAAATCTCTGTACCTTGCTGTAAAGCAAGAATTAACTTGTAGTATTTGCTGGACCAAGTGCCGGTTCACACTTGTGCACCCTGCAAGATTGCATGCGATTGGCACCACACTGCAAATCACATGCAATGTCAGCCATACAGATAGGATGGCTGAATTTGCATCACATTTGGACCAAACTCACACAGGACCCCTTTTTTTGTCCGCACCAGAATCAAAACACATGGATGTTCACACCCATGCCATCCAATTCATGTCCGAACTGTCAGCAGTGCGATATGCGAGCTGAAAAGGGGGTGTCATTAACATTGTATTGACACTCCCAGCAGTTCGCATATGGCAGTGTGAACTGCTGTGCGAGTCGGGTGTGATGTGGGGTTCCCAGTGGATTCACAGGGTTCCCGCACCGCACCTCTGTGAACTGGCACTCAGACAAAATGGTGATGTTAACATGTGGTTCAATTTTCGATCCATGCCTAGAAATACAATTGGATAATGTTCACGTGAAAAAAATACCCACAAATCAAAAATACTAGCTGAAAACTGTAATATGTCAGGACATGTCTGCAAAGTTTTCATGTACAAAATAAAATAAAACAAAAACACAAAAGCAAGGTAGGATAGACCATAATTCCCATTTTCTTGTTAATTTTTAAAATAGATTGTACCTCAATAATAATTTTACCTTGCAAATATTTTCAGGAGCCAAATCTGGATTGTCACTGAACTCCCCTCCAATTTGCAGGTCACTGACACATTTGATCCCATCTCTCAATTCTGTAAGCCTCTGGCTGCCAAGCACTAATATGGTCTCATAGGGTTTGTATTCTTTGTGCTGTAATAGAATAAAACATGCCATTAAAGTAGAAGTTCGGCCAAAAACTAACTCTAAATCTACCGGCAGCCACATTCTAAGACTAATCTAACTTTGTAAAGCAAAAAAATCGCTATATAAACTTTTTCTGCAGCTGATCGGGTCCGGTCCCACTCTGAGCTGTCAGTGGTGGCTTCTGTGTGTAGGTGTGTGCAGGAGAGGCAGCGACAACAGAAGCCCCATAGTAACTCTATGTGATGTTACTTCCCAGGCATTTCACAGCCATTGTCAGCTGTCTCTTCGAAATTAAAGTCTAGGCAGTGGAGATAAAGTCTCCAGAAAAAGTAGTATGGACTAGAAGAGGAAGCAGCCAGTGAAAGCCAGTGTGTACATTGGAAATTCCAGAGAACTTAGTGCAAGCAGTGGAAGGAGAGCTGTCCACAACACTGTCAGCTACTGCAGACAGTGTGGGAAAAGCTAAGACAGACGGCAATATACAGTATCTCACAAAAGTGAGTAAACCCCTCAAATTTTTGTAAATATTTTATTATATCTTTTCATGTGACAACACTGAAGAAATGACACTTTGCTACAATGTAAAGTAGTGAGTGTACAGCTTGTATAACAGTGTAAATTTGCTGTCCCCTCAAAATAACTCCACACTCAGCCATTAATGTCTAAACCGCTGGCAACCAAAGTGAGTACATTCCTAAGTGAAAATGTCAAAATTGGGCCCAATTAGCCATTCTCCTTCCCTGGTGTCATGTGACTCGTTAGGGTTACAAGGTCTCGGGTGTGAATGGGGAGCAGGTGTTAAATTTGGTGTTATCGCTCTCACTCTCTCATACTGGTCATTGGAAGTTCAACATGGCACCTCATGGCAAAGAACTGGCGAAGAGGATCCGAAAAAAAGAATTGTTGCTCAACATAAAGATGGCCTAGGCTTGCCAAGACCCTGAAACTGAGCTGCAGCACAATGGCCAAGACCATACAGCAGTTTAACAGGACAGGTTCCACTCAGAACAGGTCTCGCCATGGTTGACCAAAGAAGTTGAGTGCACATGCCCAGCATCATATCCAGAGGTTGTCTTTGGGAAATAGACGTATGAGTGCTGCCAGCATTGCTGTAGAGGTTGAAAGGGTTGTGGGGGGGGGGGGGGTCAGCCTGCCAGTGCTCAGACCATATGCCACAGACTGCATCAAATTGGTCTGCATGGCTGCCGTTCCAGAAGTAAGACTCTTCTAAAGATGATGCACAAGAAAGCCCCCAAACAGTTTGCTGAAGACAAGCTGACTAAGGACATTGATTACTGGAACCATGTCCTGTGGTCTGATGAGACCAAGATAAACTTACTTGGTTCAGATGGTGTCAAGCGTGTGTGGCGGCAACCAGATGAGGAGTACAAAGACAAGTGTGTTTTGCCTACAGTTAAGCATGATGGTGGGAGTGTCATGGCCTGGGGCTATATGAGTGCTGCCGGCACTGGGGAACTACAGTTCATTGAGGGAACCATGAATGCTAACATGTACTGTGACATACTGAAGCAGAGCATGATCCCCTCCCTTCGGAGACTGGGCTGCAGGGCAATATTCCAACATGATAATGACCCCAAACACACCTCCAAGATGACCACTGCCTTGCTAAAGAAGCTGAGGGTAAAGGTAGGTGATGGAATGGTCAAGCAGGTCTCTAGACCTAAACCCTATTGAGCATCTGTGGGGCATCCTCAAACCGAAGGTGGAGGAGTGCAAGGTCTCTAACATCCACCAGCTCCGTGATGTCGTCATGGAGGAGCGTAAGAGGACTCCAATGGCAGCCTGTGAAGCTCTGGAGAACTCCATGCCCAAGCGGGTTAAGCAGTGCTAGAAAATAATGGTGGCCACACAAAATGTTGACACTTTGGACCCAATTTGGACATTTAGGGGTGTACTCACTTGTGTTGCCAGTGGTTTAGACATTAATGGCTGTGTGTTGAGTTATTTTGAGAGGACAGCAAACTTACACGGTTATACAAGCTGTACACTCACTACTTTACATTGTAGCAAAGTGTCATTTCTTCAGTGTTGTCACATGAAAAGATAAAATAAAATATTTACAAATATGTGAGGGGTGTACTCACTTTTGTGAGATACTATACACACTGGAGAAAGAGCTACAACACCGATGTGTGCAGTTGTTAGTGCTTTGGACATTGCCAAAGCAAAATGTATCTGAGCTCTATTCTGTCCACTGGCAAGTCATAGGAAACAGCTGCAAAAACCCCATAAAAAAGTTTAAATTATTTCATGCCCTTTAAAATTATATATTCAGCATGTCTTCTCTTGTGAGATTTTTTCTTTCTCATGGTGAATACTATTAAATTAATATGTTAGCAAACATTTTCAAATATCTTTTTCAGAGCTTAATTTACACTATAGTTACTATTACTGTTTTAATTATATATTAATAGGCTATATGCACATGGTTGCATTTCCCTTAACAACGTAAAGACTGCATATTTCTGGTATCCCAGATCTGCATACAGCCACCCATAGACAAGAATTAATATAGGCAGCTGTACACGGCTATTTACATAGAGTAGTGCACATGCACACACATAATGCACCTAGGGGGTATGGTGCATTAAGTCTATGTGCATGCATTACTTTACAGAAATAGCAGCATCTTGCTGCGTACAGCCACCTTCACCCATTCACAGGGCAGCCATCAGAAATCACAGGGACCACCAACTTTCCAGAGTAAATTTTCCCAATAAACAATATTATATTAATAGTACTTTGATGCCCAGCCCTAGAAGACTTCACTTACCTTAAATAATGGGTACTAGGGCTGGCTGCTGGTCCTCCTGGGGCTGGCTGCTGGTCCAGGGGCCTAGCTTTTAGGGCTGGGTCCTGTCTTCTGGGGCTCTGCTCCAGGTCCTGGGGTCTGGCTGCTGGGGCCAAGAGAGTCTGGTTGCTAGGTTCTGGGCTGCTGGGGCCTGGTTGCTGGTCCTGGCTGCTGGGGTCTGGCTACTGGTCCTGGGTCAGGAGGTCTGGCTGCTGGGCCCTGGCTACTGGTGGGCCTGGGGCCGGGGGTCTGGCTGCTGGGCCCTGGTTACTGGTCCTGGGGCCAGGGGTCTAGCTGTTGGGGCCTGGCTACTGGTCCTGGGGCCGGGGGTCTGGCTGCTGGGTCCTGGCTACTGGTCCTGGGGCCGGGGGTCTGGCTGCTGGGTCCTGGCTGCTGGGGCCAGGGGTCTGGCTGCTGGGCCCTGGCTACTGGTCCTGGGGGTCTGGGCTACTGGTCCTGGGGGTCTGGGCTACTGGTCCTGGGGGTCTGGGCTGCTGGGCCCTGGCTACTGGTCCTGGGGTTTGGGCTGCTGGACCCTGGCTATTGGTCCTGGGGCCGGGGGTCTGGCTGCTGGGCCTTGGCTACTGATCGTGGGGCCAGGGGTCTCAGCTGCTGGGGCCTCCCCTCACATGAACACTCACCTGCTCCGCATGCTGAAGCAGAGGGGGGGGGGGCGCCATGGGGATTGGGGTGGGGGGACAGCCCATACTAATGTCCCCAGGCTGCTGCAGTGAAGGATGAGGGTAGGCGGAGGCAGAGAGCAGACTGGGCACTGCGATCTGTACAATTAAAAAGAAAAATTGGGAACTGTGATGTACTTGTTGTGATACGGCAGATAACTGTGCACCGCCCAGCACCCGAAAGTGAGGAAAGAGTCCGCTGGGCTGGGGAAAGTTTTTTCTTTTAATTGTACAGATCGCGGCGCCCAGTCTGCTCTCTGCCTCCACCCACTCTCATCCTTCACTGCAGCAGCCTGGGGACATTAGTTTGGGCTATCCCGGCGCCCCCCTCTGCCCCAGCTCGCATCGCAGGTGACAGCTTTTGTCATGAGATGGGAGGCCGGGAGTGGGGCCCAGCGCCGGGCCCCTTGAAACGCTCGGGCCCTATACAGGGAGTGCAGAATTATTAGGCAAGTTGTATTTTTGAAGGAATCATTTTATTATTGAACAACCATGTTCTCAATGATTCCAAAAACTCATTAATATCAAAGCTGAATATTTTTGGAAGTAGTTTTTAGTTTGTTTTTAGTTGTAGCTATTTTAGGAGGATATCTGTGTGTGCAGGTGACTATTACTGTGCATAATTATTAGGCAACTTAACAAAAAACAAATATATACCCATTTCAATTATTTATTTTCAGCATTGAAACCAATATAACATCTCAAAATTCACAAATATACATTTCTGACATTCAAAAACAAAACAAAAACAAATCAGTGACCAATATAGCCACCTTTCTTTGCAAGGACACTCAAAAGCCTGCCATCCATGGATTCTGTCAGTGTTTTGATCTTTTCACCATCAACATTGCGTGCAGCAGCAACCACAGCCTCCCAGACACTGTTCAGAGAGGTGTACTGTTTTGTGCGTTACAACTACCACTTTTCTA
>BLSH010187393.1:1777711-1788238 GCA_018402905.1 Glandirana rugosa | reverse complement strand
CCACGACCCCTGTGGGACTACATTCCTCCGTGCCACGACCCCTGTCTTACTATATTCCTCCGTACGACGAACCATGTGGGACTACATTTCTCCGGATCACCCGTGCCTCCTTACATCAGGGTGTCCCCAGCACCGTGCCTCCTTACATCAGGGTGTCCCCAGCACCGTGCCTCCTTACATCATTATTTCCCCAGCACCGTGCCTCCTTACATCAGGTTGTCCCCAGCACAGTGCCTCCTTACATCAGGATGTCCCCAGCACCATGCCTCCTTACATCAGGGTGTCCCGAGCAGCATGCCTCCTTATATCATTCTGTCCCCAGCACCGTGCCTCCTTACATCAGGGTGTCCCCAGCACTGCCCCTCCTCACATCAGGTTGTCCCCAGCACCGCGCTTCCTCACATCAGGGTGTCACCAGCAGTGTGCCGCCTTACATCAGGAACAGACTAGTACCTAGTGTCCTGTAGCCTCCTTTGCGGTAATCCTGACTGTGGCTCGGGGTGAGTTTTCACTACCAAAAGCAGTAATCCGAGCCACACTCAGGATTGCATTGCAGGATCCAGGCAAAGTTACTTACCTTGTCCTCAGGATCCTGCGATGTCCCCCCCCCCCCCGATGTACTGTGTGCCAGGCTCCGTTCCCTGCGAGCATCGCGTCGCATGGGGGTGGAGCCCGGTGGCAAATTCAAAAAGTGGAAAACACAACACATACAGTACACTGTAATCTGTAAGATTACATTACTGTATCAAATCATTTCACACCCCTTTTGTCCCTAGTGCTTTGTCCAGTGCCCTGCATGCACTATTATATATATCATTCTTTCTACCTGGAAATTTGAGAATGTCCATGCCATCCAAAAAGTGTCCCTTTACGTCAAAAGCGTTTTTTGACCAGCTAGAAAACAGGGATAGTAAATAAGAATCACTTGCAGAATTGAGTGATACTGATTCGTGGGGAAATTCGTCAGACACTGAAAGTGACGACAGCGCCAATTCTGCAACTGAGCAAATTTCAGTGTTTTTGGCTTGATTACATTACTGAATACATTTTAACCACTTCCCATCTGCGCTATAGTCGAATGACAGCTACAGCATGGACCTGAATTGCCGGGACGCCGGCCCCTTACCACTTGATCAGCTGTCAGCCAATGACAGCTGATCATGTGATGTAAACAAGGAGATCGCCATTTGGCTTTTTTTCCCTCATGCTGAAAGCGTGAGCGAAAAAAAAAGCCCATCACCAGCGAAAGACACAGGGATATTGGTCCCAAACACGGAGAGGCACTGCTGCTATACAGTGCCTTCCTGTCCCACCTACCAGTGCACATCAGTGCCACCTATCAGTGCAGACCAGCGCCACCTATCAATTCCCATCAGCGCTGCAAACCAGTGTCCATCAGTGCCACCTGTCAGTGCTGCCGAAAAGTGTCGTCTACCAGTGCCCATCAGTGCCCCCCACCAGTGCCCATCAGTGCCACCTATGAATGTTGCCTCATCAGTGCCCACCAATGCCGCCTATCAGTGCCCATAAGTGCCGCCTTATCAGTGACCATCAGTGCAGTCTGTCAATGCCCATCAGTGCAGCCTATCAGTGCCCATCAGTGCAGCCTCATCAGCCTACATCAATGAAGGAGAAAAATTACCTATTTTCAAAATTGTATAAAACTATAAAACAGTTTTGTTTTTTACAAAATTTTCGGTCTTTTTTGTTTTTTTTTTTTAGCAAAAAATAAAATGCCCAGCAGTGATTAAATATCACCAAAAGAAAGCTCTATTTGTGGGGAAAAAAATGATAAAAATGTCATTTGGGTACAGGGTTACATGACCGCGTAATTGTCATTCAAAGTGTGGGAGTGCTGAAAGCTGAAAATTGGCTTGGGCAGGAGGGAGGTTTAAATGCCCAGTAAGCAACTGGTTATTATTATTATTATTTTTGATAATTATTTATAGTTATTTATATTATAATTTATGATTTCGTTGTTTCAAACTTTATCATACCCGGGATGTCTGCTAGACTCTTGTTTGGACAGATTTAAGTGATTTATTCTTAAGAATTTGGGCCTACAATATAAAACACCAAATTTCTATGCAAAACAATGTACCACTTTGAGACGCAAAAATCTGACATAATGAAAAAACCAGGGAGGTTAATGGATATCACACGTCCCGTGCCAGCGCGGGATTGGCCAAGTATGAGATCCATCATCCGTCACTCCCAAGTCTTTTGGTTGCAGTGGCGGCGCCCTGTAATGGACTGCACTAGCGGGTTTGGACCAGTGTGGCGACGTCCATCATGGGCGCTGCCACGTCAGCTTGTTTTTTTTATAGCGGCTCGGGGCTAATAGAATTAGACTGCCCTGAGACCTGGGGCTTTTCCGGGGCACCTTCGGGGCTGTAGCCCCATCAGTCCCCCACTCCCGACGCCCCTGCACTTTACAGACCTTCGGTGAACAAACTGCCTCCTGTCACAGCCAAATATTTAAAATTTTGACTCATCAATTCAAAGGATCTGCTGCCATTTTTCAGCACCCCAGTGCCTATGTTTTTGTGTGATAACAACACTAAGAAATGTTTTTACCTTAATGCATTCTTTGCATTAAGGTAAAATTTGTTTTAGATTTCTCTGTCCTCCCCTTTCCCTGTGTGAACTGTGCACTGTGCATGGCTGCATCTCTTCTCCCCTCTCTTCCTCTCCACACAGGAACAGCAGCAAAATCCATTGGCACCTGCTGCTGTCAATCAAATGCAGTGAGAAGGAAGTGGAGGTGAGGCTAAGCCCTGCGTTTGTGTCTTTGGAGAGCGGTTCCATTGTCACCATTAGCTTCTAGACAATTTTGATCTTCTGGGAACTACTGGACGAATAGCACTGACTACAGTGTTCACAGGAATTTCTCTGCATGAGGTTTCAATTTTTTCCTGTAGTGTAGTCACCATAGCTGGTTATCTCCCACAGATAAAAATCGAGGGGTGATAAGTATAGGGAGCATAGATGGAATAGCACCTCTAAGTCCTATCCAACGTCCTGGTAGAATGGCATTGAGATAGGCCATCATGTCTTGGTGGCAGTGAGTTGGTGCGCAATTTTTCTGGAAGTAAAACTGCTCATCTGCATAAACCACACAAATGGCCGGTAAAATGGATGTGCGAAGCATGTCAAGGCACACTGGACCAGTGACCATGCCTTAAAAAAGAATGGTCCAATTAAACCCTTGGATGACAGTCTACACCAGACACTGAGCTCTGGCAAATTGACTGCTTTGTCCATATTATTGTGAGGATGTTCTGGAGCCCGATAAACACAAGTATGACAGTTTATAGTGCCATTTAGTTTAAACTGCGCTTCATCAGACCACACCATTTTCTGCACAAATCCCTCATCCTCGTGTACACTGTGTTCAAAACACTCACAGTACTCTATTCTGCGATCAGGGTCATCTTCATTCATGCCACATAACCAGCTCGGGATGAACAATTTCCAGTGTGTGCTCCCCAGAATACCTTGTATGCTTGCTTTCTTGTCTACTGTCTATTCCCATCGCACACATTCCTGGATCACAGGCTCATCTATAGCGGGTGATGTAGCGATTACCAGCTGGCCACTGGATATATCACAGATCAATACACATACAGGCATCTGACAAAGGGGTCCTGCGCGGCTCCAAAATGTTGCACTTGTTCTTTTGTGATGTGATCTCTCTGCAATAAAAGCTTTACACTGCAATTGAAGATCCATGGTGTGCTGGCAAATATGTGTATTAATTTACATTGTATGCTTGATCTGCTAAATCCTGTGCACATTGTTTGACATTTCCAGTGAGCATGTAAACTGTTGCAAAACTATATCCGAGGAAGCTGAACTTGTTGCTGTGGGATGCCTCCCAGATCTTTGTTAGTGCACAACACACACCCAGTGTCATCGATTTCGAACTTATCACAAATTATGCGTTTGTGAGTTGTGTTGGTGGTTCTGTTGCAAACTGACGTCGCGGCTGTCATTGAACTTCACACACATATCAGGGGAGGGCTGGGCCAGGGGGCAGGGTGGCAATTGCCCCCCAGGCCACCCCAACTTACATTCAAAATGGTTGGCGGCCGTTGCCCGCTGATAATATTTTCTTTTTGTGGAGGAAGTAGGGGCCAGGGCCATGGCCGTCAACTAACTGCAAGCAGAGGGGGTCGCCCAGGGCCAGCCCTACCATGGATGATGTCTATTATAGGAGCCGGTCCAGGAGGCGGGATTTCGTATGACAGCGTCCGCGCCAGGTAAGCAGGAGATCCCCACTCTTTGTAATCCGGCGGCTCTCCTCTTTCTGCATTGCAGGCTGGATTGGATGGACACTGGTGAGACTGCATTGATGGGCACTGATGAGGCTGCACCTCCTTTGTTGCTATTAACATTAAATTTTGTTACCACATTGTATCACATTTGTCTTGCTTCATAACATCAATATCTATTATAAAACCAGGTGGGCATGGATGGTGAGCTGATTCGGTGGTTCAATGGGCCACTTTACTGGACTTGCCCCCCAGGCCTAAGGCTGCCAGACCACCCCAGCACACATTTTTCAGATTTAGAATACCACTTCAAAATGGTCTTTGGCATTGTTTGAAAGTCATGTGTACCGCCGCCATTTTCTTTGACTCTGAGGGTCACATGTTGAGATCAACAATGATGCAACTACTGACATCTTTAGGGGAAACATAATACTAGACATTGCTGCCATAATTCAATTCAACTTTTAAAAAGGGCATAGATAACATCTGTTGATGTATACATTATTTGGTGGTCTCAGTCTCTCTGGCTATCTATACACACACACAGGACTTTGTATGATGGCACAATTTTGTTATTTTTTGCACTGATCTATGACATTAGTACAGGTTTTGTTTTTCGTTTTTTATTCCAAGAGCTGCTTTTTATTAAATGTATATTTTATTAGATAATAAAGCAGCTGCTAGAGATTTATGTATTTGATTTTAGCATGGACTTTTATACACACACACACACACACACACACACACACACCACCCCCCCTATTATTATGTTAATGCAAGTTTAGTATGACAAATCTGATATAATGTATCACTTAAGCTAATGCATAGGCAGAGAGGCTTAATTATACATTAACAGACTGATTGGTGCAATTTGGTATTACTCCCTAAAAATTCAGTGATTGTTTATAAACTCAAATCTAAAATATAAGTGAAGGCCTTTTTTTCCTGAATTTTTTTTCTAATAGGGGCATATAGGATTATAAACTGCCCACTACTGTGACATGTAACAAAAATACATACCAATAAAGCAGCCAATAGGGAGCTTAATACACTTTGATGCATATAATTAAATATTATAAGAACAAACCTTCTGGAAAATCATTGGATATACCAAATTCAAAGTTAAAACCAGTTCTCCCTCATCAACCATATCTGAAGGATCTTCTGGTCTTCTTCCTAAACCACGGGTTTCCTAGAGAAATATAAATACATAAAAAAAGACAGTTTACAACATGCATGTAATTTATTAAGTTCTATTTTTTTTTTTATATAATAAGGGGGTGTATTCTCAAAGTTTGATAAATCGCTGCTCTGAAAATCTATTTCAAAACAAACAAGTCTTACAACCTAATGAGTATAAGCTGGCTGTGGTGATTTCATAATCTGGTCAACCACCTTTTCCTGATGGGGAGGTGCATTTTTAAAAAAGAACTACCCTCTAGGTATAATATGCCTGTAAACGAATATAATAGGAGGCACTGTCCATATTGCATTTGTATAGTATAACAGTACTTGCATTTAAGTGTAATAAATCAGATCACTGCAGTCAAATAGCAGACTGCAGCAAAATAGTGTACAGAGCTAGAAAGACTTCCAGTAGGTTCAAGACAGACTGTTGGCACTAGCCAATTAGTATTTCTAACATACAAAGCATACATTAGCATTATGTTGTAAGCGGGTTCCTTTTACTTTTGTGTCCAAAAGCTACATGGAACATTCAAACATAAGAAGCAGTCAGGCAAGTAGATATTCCCAATGCAGATTTGCAACTAAATATAGGCAACTAACAAGCAAACACAATCTTGTATTTCTTTAAATAGCCAAACATTTTAAACCCACTAGACCTGTTTTATGGCAACTTTGTGTAGTAACCCATAACCTTTGACACTGGCTAAAGCGAAAATGAGCAGATGGGTTTTAGCTCCTTTTTTTCCTTTGTGAATATTCTATACTATCAGAGATGTTCAGCTCAGAGTCATCCACAAATATATATATATATATATATATATATATATATATATATATATATATATATATTTATTAATCGTATTAAAATCGCAATCTTTATCTACTCCCCCCTGCGATCTCCATTGGCCATTACCGCGATTTTTCAGTGCAGTTAATGGGGTCCAACTTGCAGGGCGACTCAGCGCGACTTGACAGTAATAAATGTCAATGCAAGTCTCCTGAAGTCTTTTCAAGTTGGAGCTACTTGAGTCTCAGGGGAGACAGCCAAGTCTGGGCAGAGAGCCAACTTCTGAGAAAAGAGATACAAAGTAATTTACTTCAAAGGCATGAACTCTGAGTGAACTCCCCTTATATAGATTTTTGGTTTAACTATTTAACCACTCCAGATCCGCGCTATTGCCGAAGTACGGCTCCAGCGCGGATCTGAAATGCCGGGACGACGCCCATGGACGTCGTCCCCTGTGCACGCTCCAGGCGCGCCCGCCGCACGAGCGTGCCCGTGGGTCGGACGGACTCGATGTCCGCCCGAGACGTGCCTATCTCTTTTAGCAGCCTCAGAACGGGGAACCGCCGTTGTAAACACTGCGGTTCTCCGTTATGTGACAGGGGACATGCCAGATCTACTGATCCCTGTCACTGGGATCAGTTAGATCTGTTATGTCCCGGCCAGCCCTGCACACCACAGTTAGAACACACCCAGGGAAAATTGTTAACCCCTTCACTGCCCCCTGCAGGTTAACCCCTTCAATGCCAATGACATTTACACAGTAATCAGTGGATATTTAAAGTTCAGATCGCTGTATAAATGTCATTGGTCCCAAAAATGTGTAAAAAATGTCCGACATTTCTGCGGCAATATCGCAGTCCCGATAAAAATCGCAGATTGCCGCCATTACTAGTAAAAAAAAAAAAAATAATAATAAAAACGCCATAAATCAATTCCCAGTTTGTAGACGTGATAACTTTTGCGCAAACCAATCAATATACGGCGATTGCAATTTTTTTTTTTTACCAAAAATATGTAGAATATATATCGGCCAAAACTGATGAATAATTTTTTTTAATGGATTTGTACTTTAGCAAAAAGTAAAAAATATTGTTCTTTTTTGCAAAATTGTCGCTCATTTTTTGTTTATAGCGGCAATCAGAAATGACGCAGAGGTGATCAAATACCACCAAAAGAAAGCTCTATTTGTGGGAAAAAAAGGACGCAAATTTTATTTGGGTACAACGTCGCACGACCGCGCAATTGTCATTCAAAATGCGACAGCGCTGAAAGCCAAAAATTGGTCTGGGCAGGAGGGGGGGTTTAAGTGCCCAGTAAGGAAGTGGTTAAAGACTAAATCTTTCCTGACACTTGCTGTTTACAAATAAAAATCCATTATTTTGTGCTAGAAAATGACTTAGAACCCCCAAACATTATATATTTTTTTTTAGCAGAGACCCTAGAGAATAAGATGGCGGTTGTTGCAATATTTTATGTCACACGCTGTTTGCGCAGCGGACTTTTAAACGCAATTTTTTTGGGAAAAATTACCCTTTCAAAGAACTAAACAGTGCTGTTAGCCCAATTTTTTTGTATATTTAATATATTACGCCGCGAGAATCGTGAGAGAATTGTGATCTTTATTCTAAGCAAAAAATCGTGATTCTCATTTTGGCCAGAATCGTGCAGCTCTAATATATATATATATCTCAATCAAACAAGCTATTAGCAACTTTCCCAATAAAGCACCAAACTGAGGTTCCACAGAGTCCTAGCTGGTGGAACAATACACCGGACCCCTTGCACAAACCAAGGAATTCACAGCAGTGGCTCTGTAAAAAAACTGCTAAGGCTGAAACCTGAACCTTGACTATATGCAGAGCTAGACCCAGGTAAACCCCAGACTGGAGAAATGCCAGAATGCATCCAATGACATGCTTACCAGGATGAAGCTCCTGAGCCAGGCAAAATAAGATTTCCAAGTTTGATGGTGAATCTTCTGTGAAATCACCTTCCTGGCCCTCAGCAGGGTTGGAATGACTGAATAAGATACACTCCCCTCCTCGCTCTCTCTCATGACTCTGGCTTCAACAGCCAAGCCATTAAAGCCAGGGAAAATAAAGAAGAATGTAAGTTTGGCCCCTGGGAGAGGAGGTTGGGTCAATTCAGCAGGGTCTACAGTACCATGTTCTCCTGGGCCAAGCTGATGATCAGAGACATTAGGGAGAACTGATTCCACAGTGTAACAGCAGCATACACCATGAATGTTTAGCGGTCCCTGGTCCTGGATACCAACCTGGACCCCAGAAGATTCACATCCAGACTTCCCCACCTTTGACAGAATTATTCAAACACCTCTAGGCAAAGAGCTCACACTCCCCTATAGTCAGGCATTGATGGATAAAAAAAAAAAAACACCTGCCATTAGACCCATGGCCATGGCATTGTTCTACTGAACCTGAACAGGGAGACCCTTCAACTGCAACAAGCATCACCCCAAATCAAGGATGTTGATGAGCTACAGCCTTCCCTGGACCAAGAAACTGTCCAGAACTCAACTCCAGCCCACCAGGCTGGTGTCAATTGTTCGGCCCCTCCATGATAGAGGGAGAAATGATTTTGCCATTTCCAGCACACGCAAAGAAATCTACCAGTCCAGAGACAATTTCGTCTTGTGATGTAAATGCATGGATGAAACTGCATCTTCTTGTCCCAGGTCAACAAGAGATTCAGTTGGAGGGACCTGAATCTTGGCAAAAGCAACCGCTTTGAAGGAGGCTACTATGTTTCCTAAAGACTGTTTGTCAGAAACAACCCGACCTGAGTAAGCAGAGCAAGGTATTTGACCTAGGGTAGGATCACTTTTGACTGGACCTTGTCCAAAATCAGACCCATATATGCCAAACTACGGGATGGAACCAAGCCACATCCAATGTTCTCCAGAGTCTGCATCAGTCACACTTAACTCCCGTAGAATCTTCAGAAGTATGTCATCCAGATAATCTATGGTAGGAATCTCTTGAGGACATATAACCCCTAAGAGTGGGGCTAATACTTTGGTGAATACTCTGGGAGCAGTAGACAGGCTGAACAGCTAAACCACAAACATAGAAGTGGCAGTCTTACACTGCAAAATGCAGGAACCGATGGGGAGGTTGGAAGATTGACATATAGAGAGAAGTATCCATAAAATACACTGATGGCAGAAAATCTCCCTGCTCAAGGAAGGCAACCACTGGCTGCACATCTAACTTTTGCACTCAGAGAAAGTCTCTTGAGATCTAGAATGGGGTAAACGTTGCCGCTCGGTTTTGGAACCGTGAAGAGGCCTAAGCAGAAACAGTGAAACCCTTTACTCTCTGAAACTGGAGCGATTACTCCTTATGATAGCAAGAGTCAGAGCACTCGAAAGAGACAGTCCTTTTTTTGCAGATTTAAAGACCGATTTAAAAAGCGCAGAGGGGAAAGGCTCTGAAATTTCAGTTTGTAACCTCAAGCCACTATATTGAAGACTAGTGGTGCGCCAAAACAGAAACTGGTGTTTTCTGCATTTTGCTGAACGAAAAAAAAAGGGGTGACAATTGTGCATGCACAGTAGCAGTGGCCGCGATGCCAGGTGACGTCACTCGCTGTTCGGCCGGCGTGGTTGTTTCCTGTCTTTTTTGCCAGTTTCCAACCACCCAATCCTAATGGATTTTGGGATGGGATGTATGATAAAGAAATTGCTTTTACTTTTTTTCATACAAAAGAATGCCACAAATTACTTTACTTTTTAAAATGTGCTGGTTTACAAAGGGTTAACTCAATCAAGGTGTAGGATATCTTGCAGATTTATCTCTTACTTACAACTGACAGTTTTACTGAGCGCCTAAATACTGCTATTACAAACTATAAAAGTATTCAGCGCACATACAATAATTAAATCAGAATATTAAAATATTGAAATTAACAATGGTGCATAGCTCGCTGGACACTCATGGGAAATTCACCACACCACAAAGTAATATATGCAAATCAGTAGTGCAGCGCTATGCTAAATAATAAAGTTCATAAAAAGTCTTTTTGGTCTCCAAAGATAAAACAATGATCCTAAATCCAAACTGCTGATACTGGTGGCCGCTCACCTCAAAGATGCAGGCTATAAAGCCTATCAGGCGTTTTTATAAATCACAATGGATCTCCAGGTGATGTCTCCACGAGTCAGACCAACCAAGTGTCCTCAGCATGTAAGGGAAAAAAATAATAGAAATCTAGTGCACTCTATTAGAGGAATAGTTGTCTAAAGAATCAGAAGAAAGT
>BLSH010187393.1:1758458-1770821 GCA_018402905.1 Glandirana rugosa | reverse complement strand
ATAATGATAAATTTAACACGACCACATGTTACCCAATTATTCAGGTGTAACACTTGAAACTGAAAAAATCATCTCAGTAGGGAAATGAAGGTCTCGAGAATGTGACCCTGAAATCCAAAGACTATGTCTTAGACATTTCAGTACATGTCGGTGAGACGGGCGGGGAGGAGTGGAGAGCGGGTCAGTGTCTCTTGCGAAACATAACATACTTGGATAAGTGTTTTATGTTTCAGAATACATTTACCTGTCCTCTCCCCGCCGGTCTGTGTTTCGTCGACGTAGAGAGAACACTCTCGTGACCCTCACATCGTTATCGTCATCCACCAGTATCAGCAGTTTGGATTTAGGATCATTGTTTTATCTTTGGAGACCAAAAAGACTTTTTATGAACTTTATTATTTAGCATAGCGCTGCACTACTGATTTGCATAAATACTGCTATTGCTACACTCCCAGTGCTCTCACAAGAGAGATGCAGCTGCTTTGTGTCTGGCCGCCCCTCTCCTGTCCATTTACATAAGACTTTGTATTTTGTGAATAGGTTCATACAATACAAAGCGTTCTCTGTGACTGGGCGAGAGGTGAGGAGGGGCGGGCAGAGTGGCTGTACATGACTTTACAGATTCTGTATCAGAAACCTAAAGTCCCAGTGTAAGAGCTCTGGAAGTAAAGGGATGACTCTACTAAAAAAGTCAAAGTTCACAATGTGGACTTATTAACCCATTGTACACCAGCACAATTTAAATAGTAATAGAGTTTTTTCCTATTTTCACATAATACTATACGGCATTCTCTGTTGCATTTCTACTGTTTAGACATTATCGACACCTCTGAAGTATTCTAAAGAATGGAGAGTGCAGTTCTTCAAATCATCTTTAATCAATACAGATAAAGATATGGAGATAGCATTGCATTTTTTACACTGTGATAACTATCCAAATATGACTGTCAAGTCCAGTCCTTTACCCCGGTGCCCAGCAAACCTAATGAAATATAACAAGGAGGTCCCCAGTACTGTGGACCACCAGGCCCAAGAATTGTGGCGGTCCACTATTCCAGCTTCCTAAAGGAAAACAGAAGGATGTAGCAGCTAAGTTAGTAAATATGTACTGACCCCAGAAAAAGACAGCTCAGAGAAATGTCTGCAGCCACTAGAAGGTCATTCTGAAGAGGACACAAATAATCCAGCTGCAGTGTGGTCTAACCTTAAGGGGTACCCCCTTTCACTACATCCTCTACATAATCAGTAAGAAATTCTGCCTTGCCACCATTAAGGGTAAGGGGGCAGCAGATTAGCTTATGACTCATGTATGTATGGATACCCATACACTATACAATCTGACTGTGCAATCGCTGAACAATCTCCTTTAGATTTACCAAAACTATGTAATAGAAGGACACACCTCAACAATCCATTCAATGTGCATCAAACCAGGTAAGTCCTTTTACTACACAGTTTATGGTAGATCTTAAAGAGGTTGTACACTATATGATCATCTTAAGGCAGACAGCAAAAGATTTTTCATGGCCCAAAGATAGAAGGATGTAGGAAATACAATGCAAACATTGGCCTTGATAGCAAAAACATAAATATGATGCAAATATGTTGAGGCAACTTACAGTGCCTTAAAAAAGTATTCATATAAAACTTGAAATTTTCCATTTTGTCATGTTACAACCAAAAACGTAAATGTATTTTATTAGGATTTTATGTGATACACCAATACAAAGTGGCACATCATTGGGAAGTGGAAGGAAAATGATAAATGGTTTTCAAACTTTTTTAAATATCTGAAAAGTGTGGCGTGCATTTGTATTCCACCCCATTTACTCTGATACCTCTAACTAAAATCTAGAGGAACCAATCGCCTTCAGAAGTCACCTAGTTAGAAAATAGAGTCCACCTGGGTGTAATTTAATCTCAGTATAAATACAGCTGTTCTGTGAAGCCCTTGGGAGGTTTGTTAGAGAACCTTAGTGAGCAAACAGCATCATGAAGGCCAAGGGACACACCAGACAGATCAGGGATAAAGTTGTGGAGAAGTTTAAAAGTAGGGTTAGGTTATAAAAAAAATATCCCAAGCTTTGAACATTTCATGGAGCACTGATCAATCCATCATGCGAAAATGGAAAGAGTATGGCACAACTGCAAACCTACCAAGACATGGTCGTCCACCTAAACTGACAGGCTGGGCAAGTAGAGCATTAAATCAGAGAAGCAGCCAATAGGCCCATGGTAACTCTGGAGGAGCTGCAGAGATCCACAACATGGGTGGGAGAATCTGTCCACAGGACAACTTTTAGTCGTGCTCTGCACAAATCTGGGCAATCTTAGAAGAAAACCTGTTATGTCTGCAAAAGACTTGAGACTGGGGAGGAGGTTCACCTTCCAGCAGGACAACGACCCTAAACATACAGCCAGAGCTACAATGGAATGGTTTACATCAAAGCATATTCATGTGTTAGAATGGCCCAGTCAAAGTCCAGACCTAAATTCTATTGAGAATTTATGGCAAGACTTGAAAATTCCTGTTCACAGACACTCTACATCCAATCTGACAGAGCTTGAGCTATTTTGCAAAGACGAAAGGGCAAAAATTTCACTCTCTAGATGTGCAAAGCTGGTAGACTTCCCCAAAAAGACTTGCAGCTGTAATTACAGTGAAAGGTGGTCCTACAAAGTATTTACTCAGGGGGGCTGAATTCAAATGCACACCACACTTTTCACATATTTATTTGTAAAAAAAATTTTGAAAACTATTTATCATGTTACTTCCGCTTCATAATTATGTGCCACTTTGTGTTGGTCTATCACATAAAATCCCAATAAAATATATTTACGTTTTTGGTTGTAACATGACAAAATGTGGAAAATTTAAAGGGGTATGAATACGTTTTCAAGGCACCGTATATACTGAGACCCCTTCTATCCTGCAGGAATTTAAATAGAGAGAAACGCACTTGCAAAAGCCACTTATAATTCAGACACCCTTGCCCAATTTTTGAAACATGCAGCTTTTCCATGTGAAACAGTTGTGAGCTCCCCTAATACCAAGGAGCCAGGTAATGGTCTTCCTCACAAGATTTATAAAAAGTATGAAGTACTGATTTTTGAACACTACTAGCCAACACAAAAAGAGGCCCTGCCTACCCAATGAATGAGGCCAAGATAATAGCTATACCAAAATCTTGCGAAAATCTAGGAGGAGAACCTTCTTCCAAAACACTGAAGATGGGTCTTCCACGTATGACAGTAACCCAAAACATACCAGCCAAGGCAAGAAATGAGACCTTAATCCTATAGAAAATTTAGGGAGGGAGCTAAAACTTTTGGCTGTTGCTTGACAACTCAGAAACCTTAAGGATTTAGAGAAGATCTGTAAAAAATGGACCAAAATCCCTCCTGAGATGTGAGCAAACCTGGTAAAAAAAACTACAAGAAACGTCTTAGCTCTGTGCCAACAAGGGTTTCTTCACCAAGTACAGGCGGTCCCCGGGTTACAAACAAGATCGGGACTGTAGGTTTGTTCTTAAGTTGAATTTGTTTGTAAGTGGGAACAGGTTCAGCCAAAAAAGCTTTTTGGATAGCATAGGGAAGGGGTAACACCCCTGTAATGTTTGTTTTGCTATCTGTGTTTCTGTTCAGAAGATTTCACCTCACTTCCTGTGCCAATGATAATTGGATTTTGAAAATTTGGGGTTGTTGTGGAAACCAACCTTGGTGATAAAGCATCAGTGGAGACACCTTTTTTCCTATAATAACCCTCACATGAGTGAATTTCCCTACCTAGGGGTAGATTTCCTCTCACTTCCTGTTGTCTCCCTCCGTTTGTAAGTAGGAGTCATTTGTAAGTCAGATGTCTGTAACTAGGGGACCGCCTGTACTAAGTCACGTTTAGCTTGGGGATCAAATACTTATTTTACTCACTGAACTGCAACTCAGTTTATACTATTTGTAGCATGTGTTTTTTCTAGATTTTTGGTTGATCTTCTGTCTCTATCATTTAAAATACACCTATGATAAAAAATTATGGACCCTTAATTTCTTTGTAAGAGGGCAAACTTACAAAATCTGCAGAGGATCAAATAATTTTCTTCCCCACTGTACAATACAATAAGTACAAGAGATATTTAAAGTGAAACAGAGATGCACTATATTACCAAAAGTATTGAGAGACACACACACACACACACTTTAATGGTATCCCTGTCTTAGTCCGTAGGGTTCAATATTGAGTTTGCCCACCCTTTGCAGCTATAACAGCTTCAACTCTTCTGAGAAGGCTTTCAACAAGGTTTAGGACTGTGTCTATGGGACCATTCTTCCAGAAGTGCATTTATGAAGTCAGGTACTGATGTGGATAAGAAGGCCTGGTTCACAGTCTCCACTCTAATTCACCCCAAAGGTGTTCTATCAGGTTGAGGTCATAAAGACATGGATGAGCGAGTTTGGGGTGGAGGAACTTGACCGGCCTGCACAGAGTCTTGACTTCAACCTGATAGAACACCTTTGGGATGAATTAGAGTGGAGACTGTGAGCCAGGCCTTCTCATCCAACATCAGTGCCTGACCTGACAAATGTGCTTCTGGAAGAGTCAAACATTCCCATAGACACACTTCTAAACCTTGTGGACAACCTTTCCAGAAGAGTTGAAGCTGCTATAGCTGCAAAGGGTGGGCCAACTCAATATTGAACCCTACGGACTAAGACTAGGATACCATTAAACTTCAGGTGTGCGTAAAGGCAGACGTCCCAATCCTTTTGGCAATATAGTGTAGGTTCCAGCAAGCATATCTTGTACGTAACTTAGCTCAATGAGCTACCACAAAATAATCAACAAAGAGTACACAAAAGCTTCTGGCAAAAGTTTTAATGTTTTTTCCTAGGTCGAGATTTTATTGTCTGGGTTCAACTAATATATACTAAAGTCGAATTTTACACACATATCAATAAGTTCTCCCAAGTAAATTTCTGGGCAGTGTAAAAAGCAGAGGTCACATCCCTAATACTCTGACAGATCACATGCAGAGTAAAGCACAGAGTGCCAAAGGGTGCTTACTGGCTTCTCCTGGGTGTCAAAAGTCCCCCGGTACATTTTCTCCTAGCAAGAAATGGAAGCAGTTCCTTTGTCTACAGTCAAAAGTTTTTTTTTTTCTTTCAAGCCCGTGATGCGGTGTACAACAAAAAAAACACCAAAATGAACCAAAACCAGTTATGTGAACACACACTAAAAGTGCAGTAGGGCGTCACATGGTCCCCTCCTGAAGAGGAAGAACCCTTTCCTGACCCACCGGGGACTCAAGACTCCTGACTGGGGCAGGGAACACGATGGACCACCTATCCAAAAGGCCTAGCGAGCTTTGTGGTCAGCCAAAGCCAACCATCCAGTATTGAGTTAGGGGCTCTCCCAAAGAGAGATCCCCAAGGCAGGGGAGGAAGGAGCCTAAGGGTCACACGTCCTCCCTGTAGACTTCAGAGTAGGCCCAAAGGTCTACACCCTACAATCTGAGTGAAAAAGACAAAAAAAAAAAAATATTGAAGTGACATACAGTCAACAAAAAATGAAGTGCCAATGTGCATGATGTTGTCCTGGTAACAAAAATAGCTTTGGTCTTAGCCAAAGGCCTGGCCCATGAGGCGTAGTGCAGAAAAAGCTGTGATATCATGGCTGAATGCCGATTCTCCCAGCGGGGTACTAAACCCATTGTGATACTTACAGCATGCCTAGATCACCACTCCCAGGGGGCACTGACACTGCCTACAACAGGGAGCAAGCCTGGTGCACCATGCCAGATTCAACCTGGAAGAAAAGGATCCCTCCCAACCTACTTACCTTTTTACTTTAGGAATTACTAACTAGTCAGCCTCCCAATATTCAAAGAGGACCTCGGCATTCTGTTTCCAAAAACTCATAAGAACAATATTACACTTGATATTAGCCAAAAGGCCAAGAAGTGACAAAAAGACGTGCAGGACGTAATTCAGGCACAGTGCTGATAAGTGAGAATTGTGACAGCTGATGTGTTGATGTCAAATCCGCTGACAGATCACACAGAGGACAGCACAGAGTACAGACTTCCTCTCCAAGGCACAATGATAACAGATGACAGTGGGGAGCTGCAGATTAGCTTTCATAAGAGATAGTGCTCGTCTGATAAAGGTCTACAATGTGTGGCTAAGGCAATATATATATATATATATATATATATATATATATATATATATATATATATATATATTATAGAATACGGATGTTTTGGCCAGGTGCAGCTGCTGGCAGGATCACTGAAGTTCAGTAGCAGAAGTGGGTGTGTTAACACACAGATCCTGTCTATAATCTCTCCTCCATGCTCACTGAAAACGCTTCTGCTGTTATATAAAAGCAGGACTGAGCACACGTGCAGAAGGGGGAGGGATTTCTTTATCTAGGCTGTTTCAAGGGTGTAGTCAAAAGATACAGTGCAAATGCGTAAGATTTAGGTATAGTGCAGATAGTGGGAAGATGAATAGTAAAAATGGTTGCACTATATTGATAAGGGGGTGGCAAAAAGATCAATTGTGGACTACAAAAAGAATCAGGTCCAGTTCACACCATAGAAACGCAGTCCGGATGCAGTCCAGTGCAGTTTTTCCCCCCTTTTTCTCTTCACCTAAAATAAGGACATGTGAGTTCCAGTACGTTTATGGTGCATTTAGGTGCGTTCCAGTGCATTTTTGATGCGTTCCAGTACAGTTCAGTGCAGAAATGCAGTATGTTCTACTTTTGTTCTGGAACCGGAAAGCACTGGAACTGACTGCACTGATGTGAACTATGCCATTGAAGACTATATAACCTACTCTCCGTGCATTTTTGATGCAGAAAAAAATGCACTGGACTGCATGTGGTGTGAACTGGTCCTAACTGAGTCCATGTATACGCATTTTTTTTTTTACATTGATATGTTTTCGTTTTCAAGAGTCTAAAAAAAAAAAAAAAAAAAAAAAAAAAATTGTATGGGTTACGGTTTCACTTTTTTTTTTTTTTTTCTTAAAAGGGTAAAATTTTATTTTTGGGGAAAAAATACACTTGAATGAATTTTAACCACTTCCACTCTGGGCCAATTCTGACATTCTTCTCTTACATGTAAAAAACATAATTTTTTTTATAGAAAACTGCTTAGAATCCCCAAACATTGTATATCTTTTTAAGCAGAGGTCCTAGAGAATAAAATTGCGAGTGTTGCATATTTTACCCTGTAACTCTATTTTTTTTTCTATCACTTTAATAACAGGGGCCATGACAGGTCATTTTTATAGAGAGATCTGGGCTAAAGAGAAGCACTGCTCACCTCGCAGGAAGTTTGTTCCTGTGCCTATTTGCACATTCACGGTTTCCTCTACACCAGTATTTTAGTACATTATGTGGCAGGAGACTTTCATATTTAGTTTTTGGCCCTGTCATTTGGTCTGTTCACTGATCCTTTGGTCTTTACAAAAGTCTTGACCCCTGTTCTGGCTCTTCTTCGCTTTCTGGGTGTCCACATTGTGGGCTACCGGGGCAACAAGCTATTGAAGGATTGTTCTATTCAGGCTTTAAATGCCAACATGCACCTCAATACCAGCATGTTTCTTCATTTAGAAAAATTGTGGCAAAAAATTAGACCATCTTGGGAAGTCCACTTCCAAAATGGGGTCATTTTGGGGGTATTCGTGCGGTCCTTGAATTTTTTTTATGTTTTCTTATAGAAAGTAAGGGAAACGGTTATTTTCAGTCTTTTTTCCTTCTCATACAGTGGAAAATAATTAAATTCCATAGCACACTGGGTTTAAGTGCAACTATTGGGGCTAATTGTACACAGAAGTAGCACCGAGTTTACTTGAGTACTCAGAGTGGTGGGGTTCATTATTTTCAAAAAGTTTGTTTGGTTTGTTTTTGTTTCTTTGTTCTTTTTGCTTTACAATTCCATACGTAACCAAACGAATATGCATAAGACTTTCTTTAAAATTGGATTTATTGATAAGATGCTGAAGGTTTATAGAATGATGCATACATTCTGTCCACATGTAACCTGGCTGAGGATGCTTGTTTATGACTATTATCCTTTGTACAAGGCGTGTTATGGCTGTTGCATTTACCATTTTCGGAAAGATAAAAAATCAATTTTAACAAACGATGCACAAATATTGTGTGACATAAAAATATGCAACACCCACCACTTTATTCTGTAGGCCTCTGCTTAAAAAATAAATAAATATATATATATTGTCAGAATTGGCCTGGACTGGAAGTAGTTATCCAGGCGTGTCCTCGATTCAGATGTTCATCTGCCCAACGGACCCAGCTGTAATCCTCTGATTAGGTGCGGCAGCTCAGGTCCTGTGCAACCATCTTGGTACTCCTCAGTCATTTTAAGCCAGGTGCCTCCTTCAGGTTCAGGAAGCTGACCTCCAAGGACATGTGAATCTCTGCACACTGGCTGCTTTCAGTACTCCCGCCACCTCCTATGATATGTGACGTGGAACGCCTAGAGAATGAGGGCAGCAAGAACACATCATTCTCGCCTAGTCAAGAATGGCAGCAGGGGAGCGGGGCCAGCAATAAAACGAGAAAAAAACCTTAATAAAAAAAAAAAAAAAAGGGCTGATTCATACTGCAGAGGGGGGTGGGAGTGCAAGGGGACATAGGTAATCTGGGGAGTGAAATGGCACCTACTCTGACAGGAATCAGGTGCTGTCAAAGAGGCAGCCAAAGTAAGCACAACAGTGTGATCTTAGCTATTTTTTAGCAGAGACCCTAGAAATAAAATGATGGTCGTTGCAACTTTTTCTGTCACTTGGGCAAGAATTATTGCTCTTGCTCCAACGTTCGTGGCGATACCTCACGTGTGTGGTTTGAATGCCATTTACATATGCAGGCATGATGTAAGTATGGGTGTGCTTCTGCGTGCGAGCGCGCAGGCATGGGGGGGCGCCTTAAATTTATGTTTACATTTTTATTATTATTTTACTTTTTTTTTTTATATATTTTGACACTTTCCCTTTACATTTTTTTGGATCACTTTTATTCCTATTACAAGTAATGTAATCCCTCGTAATAGGAATAGGGCATGATAGGTCCTCTTTACAATGAGATCTGGGGTCTATAAGTACCCAGATCTTGCCTCTAGGCTGGAAAGCCTAATATAAAAAACATACAATCTCGGCCTCTCAGCCGAGGCAACGGCAGTGTTTACATATGATCGCACAGGCGAACCGGTATAAGGACCGGGGCACCCCCCCCTCCCCACCCGTAAAAATAATCAAGCGACTGAATAGCCGCTATGATTGTTTTTATGGTGCAGGGAAATGCCAGTCAAAAAAGAAGATATATGAATGATGTCTGCAGCTGCATACTTAGTATGCCTTGGTTACGCTTAAAAGTGAATAAAAATAAACCACTATATACAAATAACTTACCATTTCATACATGAAAGTCTCCATCCTGCATGCTCTGTCAATTATTAATTCTTTACGTCGTTCCACTGCCTTCTTCCGAACTCTGGATAAAAAAAAAAAAATGAATTAGTAATGTTATCCATACCTTGTCCATCTTGTATTATTAATCGACTACAACTGAACCAATTACATGAAAACACTAATAAACACAGAATACTGACTGTAATCATGACAATCTGCAGGCTGAACAATTTATTCAGCTGCACTTTCCATATGCACACAGTATTTATGCATAAAAAAAAAAAAATGTATTTGCACCAATAAAACCTATTTTACTTTCACAAATTTTTATCCACATGACCACTACCAAAAGTCCTTTAATTTTAAAGACAAAAGGGTAAATCAGTTTTAAAAATCATAAGACATATTTTGAAGCAAAAGCCTAGTTTGACAAACCACCCCCCCAACCCACCCCGGATCAAACCCCCCACACTGAGAGGTATTAATCAAACAATCTTATTTTTCAAAAAGGGAAAGAATATGTTTCGGCATACACAAAATAAATGGTCAGTCAATAGCACATAATATTTCCAATGAAGCTTTGAAATTATTATTGCCCACAAAAAACACTATGCAATTCAAAAGAAACGTCACAGTAACTTAAGAGCCAATGGGTGCATTTGTAATTTGACATGTGAACCAAGCCGGCATTCCATGGAGCTAGTTCACGTATAGGCAGTGCGAATTTTCGGTGAATTTTTGAGTCCTGGCCGTTTTCTGAGCACCGCAGTGCGATTCATATGTGAATTCCAGGCTCATAGCATTCTATGGGAACGCATCTGAACGCACATCTCATCAGTTTGGAAAACAAATTCAATCAGAAAAAAAAAACAAAAAAAACAGCGTGGGGGTCCCCCCCCCAGTGTGAATGAGTATGGGGAACTCAATCACCCCCTACTCATTCACCAAAAAAAAAAAAAAACACAGGCACTTTGACAAAACCACAAAAACAATGTTCCCGGGTGTAGATCAATCATCAATCACTATGGCCGCTGTCACCGCCAACCCAAGAAAAGGAAAAAAAGGTCAGTCACAGCTGATGATGATGGCGCTCACTCATCCTAAGGGCCTGGTATGGACCCTCACGCAGTTTTTTTACACAATTTTTTATTGCCTTAATAACCGGCTGATATTAAAGATGTCAGTGACTGCCGGCAGCAAAAATTTGCATCTGAACCGCATCTAAATCGCAGTTAAACTGCCGAACAGCTGCTTTGGAAATTCACAGTGAAAACTGAGGGGAGATTCGCACCAGACATGTGTAAACCTAGACTTTGCTGTCTCAAAGCGTTCTTGCAGGCCAACAAGTTGCTGGATTTAAAAACAGCACCTAGGTCTCTTAGCAGAGGACACACTTTTTCATTTATCTATGACTTATTTAGAAATACCTTGATGGATTTAGTGGTTAATACAGTCTCAGTACAGACATTTATATAGGTCAAAACAGATGAAGCATTGTCCTCTAAATGTGCAACCTATGCAAACACATCCCAGTCTGTGATTTGAAATCAAGCAAGAGTGAGATGGCATCCTCATTTCAGATTTGGGGCAGTTCTAACTGGTCTGGAGATTGAGAGGTCTCTACAAATTGGGTTATCTTGCTCTTAGCTCTACCACTGGTCCTACAGTAGAAACATCTTTGGCAAAAAAAAAAAAAAACCTTTACCCTCAAAAAAATGTAGGCTTCCTTCCAGCAGGGTCCACACCATTATTGACCAATTTAGTCTTCAGTGGAGGGGCCTTTCTATAAATATTAGGGGTCCTATTACCCAGAAATATGTCCTTTTAAATAATTGGCCAGTTCTTCCTTAAAATCCTTTCTAATTGCTTACACTGGACACTGCTAGGAGGTCGACCGATATATCGGCCCATTTTTGGCATTTTTAAATTAATCAGCATCGGCCGATTGTGCTGCAAATGAGGCCGATTCATACAGGGGCGATCTGACTTGGGGGGCGACTCAGCACAACCCCGCACAACGCGACTTCAGCGCGACTTGCAAAGAACTTAGAAGTCAATGAAAGTTGCCTGAAGTCGCCCCATAAGTAGTGCAGGAACCTTTTTCTAAGTAGGAGCGACTTGAGTCACTCCTATTCTATCCGTTGAAGAAGTTCTGGTTGTTGGAATGCAGCGCGTACGGATCGGAAGAAAGTAGTAGTGACGTCACCCCCGACCATCACCGCTCTGATCGGCTTTGCAATACTTTGTGAAATCTCTATCTGCTGATGAGAAAACGTTTGCTTACCGAGCACTGGGTAACAGAGCTAGCTTTGCAAGTAGATTTTAATCTATTAAAAGGTTTTTAAAATTACTGGCAGAGAGCACTATATATTTCATCTGCTTGCATGTATCGGATACACTCCACATTTGGGGATTATCTGGTGTGGTGCGGACCCGGTGGAGCTAATTGATTATGGCAGTCTTATGCATAGCAGTAATGACGTGCAGCTATCTCCCTGGCAAAGGGTAGAGGCGAGTTTGATCCTTGTCATGAGGATCCACTCATGGAGGTGAATTGCTAATCTAGCCACTGGTGGAGGAATAAGCACTGGAGCACCATATGCATTGCATTAATAACTTTATGAACACTGTCGGTGATGCAAATTGACTATTTGGTCTCATTAACTAATTTTTATTGATTATGCTTAGCGCTGCACTTTGACGATTAAACCTATTTAGAACAAGACAAAATCCGGGCAGCCTGCCAAGTCTAAAAACATTGCTAAAAAGAGATACAATGTTTCTACTTATCAAAGAAATGAACTTCCATGTATAGAACTCAGTTTAACCATTTAAAGACTACATCTTTGTAGTTGCTTACAAGTAAAAGTCCAGTATTTTCTGCTAGAAAATCACTTAGAACCCCACAACATTATATATATATATATA
>BLSH010187393.1:1738050-1756806 GCA_018402905.1 Glandirana rugosa | reverse complement strand
CTCGCCGGTGTCGTTTTCTTGCCCCTTGGCGACTACATTTGTGCCGTCAAGAGGTGAGACAATCACCCCCGTACCCTCTAGATGTCTAAGGACAGTGACCCTAGTCAATTTAGAGAATACGGGTATTGTCAGGTCGGGGGAGTGTCAATCTTGTGCGATTTTTTACTAGTAATGGCGGCGATCTGCAATTTTTAGCAGTACTGTGATATTGGGGCAGACATGTCGGACCATTCTGACACTTTTTGGGACCAATGACATTTATACAGCGATCAGAAATTTAAATATCCACTGATTACTGTATAAATGTCATTGGCAGTGAAGGGGTTAACCTGCAGATGGAGATCTAGGGGTTAACAGTGTTCCCTAAGCGTGTTCTAACTGTGAGGGGGCTGGACTGTTATGGGCATAAGAGATTTAACTGATCCCAGTGACAGGAATCTGTAGATCTCCCATGCCCCCACTAACAGAGTGGAGAACTGCCGTGTTTACATCAGCGGTTCCCCGTTCTTTTGCTGTGGCCGCTCATCGTGGCTCACCGGCGGACATCGGGTCCGCCCAAGCCGCAGGCACACTCCTCAGGAGTACGGCGGGCGTGCCCCCTAGTGGCCACCCGCAAATCGCCGCTTATTTACGGCGATTCGCGGGACGCATCCACACTGCCGCCGTGAATATACGGTAGGCAGTGTGGAAATGGTTAATAAATGTTTAATTTAAGCAATTTTCTTCATCACTTATTACTTAATTTTATGAGATGAAGGTAAAAAAAAAAAAAAAATCAGCCTAACATATCGGTCCAAAAAAATCGTCATTATATATCGGCCACCCCGATTTCTAAATATCAGCCAGAGAAAAACCCATATCGGTCGACCTCTAAAAATTAAAACTTCAAAAAATTCACAATGCCTCTTCCTTAATATATTTGGCTGTCTACTTTCCAAAAAGGGGTAATTTGAGGGATATTTGTACTGTCCTGACATTTTAGGGCCATGAGAAATGAGATCGGTAGTGAGTATATCAGGATTATTCAATTTTAAAATATATAGCCCCAATTCAAAAAAGTTGGTGAATTTTCAATTTTGCTGTCAAATAGTTGTCTTCCCTATCACCACTGGGGAGAAAAGCTAGAGGCATCTACACACATGGAGAAAGGTTGTTAAAGCAGAACTCTGGGATCAGCAAAAAATTCTCTATTAGTACACCCCCCTACACTAAACCGTTATTACATTTGTGAAATTCCTTACCACTGAAGAGAAAATTCTCATTGAATTTTCAGGAAGTGAGCTCTCCGATTCAAAAAATGCATCATGTATTTTGATTACATCATATCTTCTTCTCTCTCTCTGCAATATCCTGAAACTACATTTCCCATTGTGCATTGCATATTGAAATGAATGCGTGAGGTACACTAGGCCTGTACATGTAAATATGAACAAGCCCACTTCAACATAAATCACACCCCTCATTCTGCAGCCAGGCCCACTACTCAAAAACACACACACACACACACACACACACACACACACAAACAAACAAACAGGGCAGGATAGGTTACAGCAGCCCTTCTCAACCTTTATAACACAGAGAAACCCTTGAAATAACTCTCCGGTCTCAGGGAACCCCAACCAACATTTACTTTATCTACAACTCATGATACATTAGTGTGATGGTCCCTGGGAAGAATGCTCCTTACTCGTGTGGTCATTGTGAAACATTACCACTTTACAGATAGCTAAAAAGATCATTGGTGTCAGTGGGAACTTATCTAAGGAGCAGAAATTGCTCAGGGAAACCCTAGCAACCTCTGGAGGAACCCTGGTTGAGAAACCCTAGGTAGGTTACAGCCTTATAAATGCAAGGCATATGTGTGCTCTCCCCTCCAGACACAACAGGAGGTAAACATATTGCCTTTACATGCTTTCTGTAATCATTACTGATCTGTACACACATCCCAAAATGATATATTATACACACTGCTCTCTGCTGTAATTCAGTATAAGAATTATTCCTCCTCCTGCTGTAGCTCTGAGATGATTCTAACAATCAGTGCTGGTATGGTGTATGAGAACATCCCTAGCTGCAATAAAGAAAAAGCCATTTATATCAGTGTTTGACAGAAGTAAATGTTCGTGAGAGTAAACAAAGAGGTGCAGCGCTAACTTACTAATCAATAACACAATAATGGTAGAACCCTCTAATGTATGGAAATCTCAATAAAACTTCACTATTACCACACTACTGGTACAGGACTTCCTGGTATGCCTGCTTTGTGAAAACACCGAAAGCTGTAACTTCTCTCCTCCCATCCCTGCATTGGAACAATGCGCTCTGCGCTGTATATCATAATGTGGAGGGAGGAGAGAATTTACAGCAAGCAGTGTTTTCACATAGCAGGCATGTCAGACATACCAGGAATACCAGGCCTGTCATAGCCAAGATCTCCACTCTGTCATTGATGAGGGCGGGCGGGCGGTGCTGGCAGGGAGGAAGAGGAGGAGGAGGAGAGGAAACCACCTCTATGGGCGGCACAGAGCGGGGACTGAGACCGCCTCCGCCTACTAAAGTGAGCAGGGCGTAAATACAAGTCCCTGCTTGCTGTTAAAAAAAAACAACTGGTGGGAGTGCCAAGACCACTGGCTGGCAGTTCAGGAGAAATATCAGCCAGCGGTCTTACAAACAGGAAATCACTGGGCAATAATGGTTTTTAAGCAAGTTCAGCAAGTTATTGCAGAGGAACTACAGAGCTCAGAAGATGATGGATGGCATAGTTGGTGAAGGTAGGAGATCAGCAACAAGTACATGGAAAACATTTTTCCCAGAGTTCTGCTTTAAGGAGATTCTAAATTATTACACACGCGCACACTTATGATCACTAACAAGTAAAGAAAATAATATTGATTATCTTGTTACAATGGCACCCGACAATGGGTGTAATGCATCGGGCAGTAAGTGAACACGTTGTCCCTGAACTTTATGTGTCGAAAGCAGGAAAAATGGGCAAGAGGGATATGAGCAACTTTGACGGAAGGGCCAAATTGTAATAGCTAGACACCTGGGTCAGAGTATTTCTAAAACTGCAGCTCTAGTGGGATGTTCAGTCTTCAGTGGTCAGGACATACAAAAAATGGTCCAAGGAAAACTGACAAACAGGCTACAGGGTCATGGGCGGTCAAGGCTCACTGATGTATATGGGGAGTGAATACTGACCCATTTAGACAGATCCAATCGAAGAGCTACAGTTGCTCAAATTGCTGAAAAAGTTGATGTTGGTTCAGATAGAAAGGTGTTAGAAGGCACATTGCATTGCAGTTTGCAGCATACTGGGCTGCGTAGCCAGACTGGTCACTGGGCACATTGGAATCAGAACTGGACCATGGAGCAAAGGAAAAAGGTGACAAGATCTAACGAATTCAAGAAGGAACACAACGGTGATTTTAAGGTGTTGACTTGACCTTCAAAATCTCCAGATCTCAATCCAAAAGGAGCATCTGTAGGATGTTCTGAAAAAACAAGTCAGATCCATGGAGGCCCCAACTTGATAGCTACATTGGGAATGGAGCTGTCCAGCCAAGTCTCTTTACTTACCAGCAAACAGCTGTTAATGTTGCGTGAAGCAATCCTCTGCCCAAATTTGTTGATCTTGTTGGTGGGTGATTGCGAGAAAATTCACTAAAGCTGGCCTTTGCGGATCAACACTTAGGCTGGCTCTCTTAACCTGCTTTTGCTTCCTATATTTACACTCCTTTCGTTACTTCCCTGGTGAGATAATTACAGTGGGCCACTCAACGTATGACCTCTGATGTATATTTCTGATACTCAGCAATTCCACATGTCCATAACATACATGTTTCAGCTGCCTGTTTGAGAGCACCAACAGCAACATAATGGACACAGATGTACAAAATACTCAACATACATAATATTACCATAAAACTATGCATTCATGTCAAATAGCACTGCTAGGTCCACTTTAACGCAGCATCAGGGCAACATATAGTTGCCCATACGCAGGTAGAAAGACCTTCTCTGCCAGAGATAATCCCACTAAATGGTCTTCACAAACCTATGCAAAGCTAGAGATACAGTTGTGCTTAAAACTTTGCATAACCTGGCAGAAATCGTGAAATTTTGGCATTAATATTGAAAATTTGACTGATTATGATAAAACTGTCTTATTTAAGGCTAATGATCATATTAAGCCATTTATTATCACATAGTTGCTTGGCTCTTTATTAACAGACGTAATGGTAACAGAAGTCACTCAAATGGCCCTGGTCCAACATTTACATACCCTGGAATATTTGGCCTTAGTACAGACGTACAAGGTGACACACGGAGGTTGAAACGGTAATTAAAAGGTCGATTTCCCACATCTGTTGCTTTTTAAATTGCAATTAGTGTCTGTGTATAAATAAGCAGTTTGTTAGCTCTCACAGGAGTGCACTGAGCAGGTTAGATACTGAGCCATAAGGAACAGAAAGAACTGTCAAAAGACCTATGTAACTAGGTAATGGAACTTTATAAAGATGGAAAAGGATATAAAAAAAGATATCCAAAGCCTCAAATATGCCAGTCAGTACTGTTCAATCACTTAAGTGCAAAATTCAGGGATCTCTTGATACCAAGCCAAGGTCAGGTAGACCAAGAAAGATTGCAGATACAAGTGCCAGAAGAGTTGTTCGGGATACAAAGAAAAAAAAAAAAAACCACAGGTAACCTCAGGAGAAAAAGGGATTTTTTGTATAACTTACCGTAAAATCCTTTTCTCTGAGTTCACTGACAGACGCAGCATTCTTATGACACATGGGGTTATGCTCATCCTACAAGGAGTAGCCTAGGCAAAACAAACAAAAGTGTAGGTTGGCCCCTCCCAGGGGGCGTCCTCACCTTAGCATATAATCCCCTTGCTCTGTACAGCACATCAGTTCGTAACAAGCTGTACAAAACCAACGCAGAGGGGTGGGTGCTGCATCTGTCAGTGAACTCAGAGAAAAGGATTTTACGGTGAGTTATACAAAAAAATCCCTTTTTCTCTTCCGTTCACTGACAGACACAGCATTCTTATGACACATGGGGATGTCCCAAAGCTGTGCCAATCAAGAGGGGCGGGCAAAATCATAACAACTGTACCCAACAGAAAAACGCCCTCTCAGGCGGTGCTAACCGCGCCTATACTGCCGCTTGTAATACCTTGCGGCCAAAAGCTTAGTAAACGTGGGCACTGAGGCCCAAGTAGCTGCCTTGCACACCTGAGACACCGAGGCTTGGTATCTAAACGCCCAGGACGTACTAACTGCCCTGGTGGAATGAGCCGTGACTGGAAACGGGGGGACCTTACCCCGAATCTCATATGCATGAATCACGGTCTTCCGTATCCAACGAGACACGGTAGCTGACGAGGCCGCCATACCTTTGCGCGACCCTTCCGTCAGCAAAAATAAAGAATCAGACTTCCGAAAGGAAGCTGTAGAACTTAAATACACCCGCAAGGCCCTCACCACATCCAAAGAATGCAGCTCAACTTCTTTGGGATGTGATGGGTGCGGGCACAATGAGGGGAGAACAATATCCTCATTTAAATTAAAAGAAGAAACCACCTTCGGAAGAAACGAAGGGGAAGGTCGCAAAACTGCCTTGTCCTTATGGAGGACCAGGTAAGGTGACTTGCAGGATAATGCTGCTAACTCAGACACCCACCTGGCGGATGTGATAGCTACCAGAAAGGCCACCTTCTGCGACAACAACTGTAAGGGAATGTCCCTAATCCTTTCATATGGCGGTTTCTGCAACACAGAAAGCACCAGATTCAAATCCCACGGTGCCAAAGGCGACCGTATCCGAGGAGCCACATGACGTACCCCCTGTACAAATGTACGGATCAATGAATGAGACGCCGTTGAAAAAGAACCGCCAGGGCCGAAATCTGCCCCTAAAGCGTACTTAACACCAGGTTCTTGTCCAGACCTTGCTGTAAAAATGCCAGTACTCTGGATACTCTATAAGAGCGGGGGTTCCAACCCCCTGCCTCGCGCCAGGTAATGTAGGCCTTCCAGGTCCTATGATAAATCTTACGTGAGGAACTCTTACGTGCTTTTATCATAGTCGGGATTACGGAGTCCGAGACACCCCTATCCCTCAATACCTGGGACTCAATAGCCAAGCCGTCAAAACCAGCGAGGGTAAAGCAGGGTGCAAGATGGGCCCCTGCAACAGCAGGTCCCTGTGAAGCGGAAGCCACCACGGAACCTCTGCCACCATCCGTACTACGTCGGTGTATCAAGGGCGCCGGGGCCAAGCCGGAGCTACCCGGATTGTCGGGATTTCCTCCGCCTCTACCCCGCGTACGACCAGCGGTAGAGCCTTTAGAGGAGGAAAAATGCACAGCAGCCGATACTGCCCTCGAGGCCTGAGAAACACTGCCCCCCCAAGGATCAGAGCCGCCTCCGCGGCTGTTGCTGCGCTTCTTGTTCCACCCTGATGGTTTACATACGCCACCTCCGTGGCATTGACCGACTGAACCAGAACTGGGCGGCGCAGCCCTACTGTCCCACGGGACAGGCAGAGCTTGATCGCTCTCAGTTCCGGTACCTATATCGACCAATTGAGGGGAAGAAAACTTCTCCCCCCCTTTAGGGCCGGAACCTGAATCCCCCAAACCAAGGGTTCCCGGGACTGACACTCCGACCTGATGGGCCTGTCCAGAGATAGAGGAGATTTGTCCCACCGCGACTAAATTTCCTTCCGCAGGAGCCAGAGTGTTCTGGCCGTAAGGTATCACTTCGCAAGTCAACCCCCTGAGCCCCAACACCCGTATACAGAACCGTAAGGAGAACTACTGGGTTCGCCCTGCCTAAAGCATTAGAAGCTTGCTCGGTGTTAGGAACACCCCAGCCTGTACCGTGTCCGGAATAAGACCCAGGTACTCCAGCCGGCAAGCCGGCGTTCAAGATGACTTGTGTCTGCTGAGCGCCTGACTGGCGCCTAGAGGCGCCTCCTGACGCTTCTGCGGAAGCCTCACGTTTGAGGGGAAGGATTTTTCTGGTGGCAGAGAGCTGCTTGCAACCCCCAGAAACCGGCCCCCCACCCGTGAGGCGGGTGGGGGCCACCAATCATGCGGAGGCAGGCTTGTCCTCCGCTTTCTCGGGCTTACGCTGCTAGGGCCTTTTGCTGTGGCCTGTGAACGCCTTCCCGGCCTTACCCGCTGGGCCGGACGCCCGAAAAAACTTCTTATGACCAGAAGAGACAGGACCCTGCCTACGACGAAGATCTCGTCGCTTCGGCTCTGGAAGGAAAGTACTCTTCCCTCCCGTGAAATCCTTAATAATCTTATCCAACTGTGGGCCAAACAGACGCCCTCCCTGAAAGGCTTTCTTTGAAGCCTGGTCGCCCGACCAAGAGCGGAGCCACAGCACCCGCCTGATGTCAATTGAAAAAAACAGACATTTTTGACAATATGGGGTGAAGATCCAAAGCCGCATGGCATATGTAGCGGAGACCTCCTTCCAAATGTTGCATCCACTGTACCTCAGCCTGTGCACATTCACTAGACAAACTAGTGCGCAGTGCGGCAGCGTGCTCGCAAAGAGACTGTGCCGCCATAGCAGTTGCTAGCGCCGGCCGCATGGCTGACCCAGCCAACAAGAATAGTGCTTTAGACACTGTCTCTGTGCGGCGATCGGTCGTCTCTTTAAAGGATGGAGACCCCTCCAAGGGGATGGTGGTTGCCTTATCCACACGAGCCACGGCAGGGTCCACCACCGGGGAAGACCATCTCTTAGTAAAGCTTTCCTCAAAGGGGTAGCGAACAGCAAAGCTTTTAGTCAAAGCCAAGAAACCTGGTGGCTTCCGCCATTCCTTGAACACTGCCTGTTCAAACACCTGATCATAAGGGTAAGCCCTAGGGGACCTAGGGGGTCTAAGCGGTCCGCAAACATATGCGGACTCATGCGACTCCCCTGTTTGGTCCAGTCGCATAGAGTTGCGAATATCAGTGATCAGTGCTTCCACTATCACTTTATCCCGTGAACTAGGAGCCTCCTGATCCTCTTCGCCCTCTGAGGGCGGCTCACCCTCTGGAAGATCCACAGGTGTGACCACTGAGGCGCTTTCTAGATCTGAATCCTCCCCTGAGGAAAGAGGAGGGGGTGGGCGTTTCTGGGGGCCCCTCGGAACGGGCACCCCTGCCCGGGCAAAGAACGCCCCAAACACCGCCCTCAGCTGTTCCAAGGACACTAATGATCCTGGGGTGGACCGTAGATCTGCAGGTATACCTGCCATAGAATTGCCGGCCTCTGACATCTCAGCCCGGCACCCCCGCTGTGTAACCACCACCTCTACCCCACAAATCAGCCAGGGAGACCCGGGCGGATTACACCCACCGCTACCGGCACCCAGGAAGCGCCAGCTATACTTGCTGTTTGATGCCTCAGCACTCCAACCGAAGAGCAATGCCCACGAACTGCTGCACGTCAGGAGCTTGTTACTGTGTGTCAGCCATGCTGTTCAAGCAAAAACCGGAAGCCCACACCCGTTTTTAAGGACTTCCTGCACAAGGACTGCAGTTCTCTCAACCGACCACTGGAGGCTGCCAGAGAGCAGGCTGGAAACCAGATGGTTCTCAAACAATGGACGCTGCCATTACACACGTGCGGTCGGCCATGAACGAGCGGTGCTCCAAAATGGCGACGACCCACCTAACACATTGCTCCGGACGGTCGGTGCAGATTCGAACGGTTAGTGCAAAGGTGCCTGCGGGGGATTGAGGAGGGAGGGGGAGTGGGGGGGAAGGCCTCTAACAGACCCCCACCGGCTGACGACCACAGAGCTGCCCAGGTGCCCACTCTCCATGCCTCTAGGGCGGAAGAGGGGTTCACTCACCAATCCGACGGGCGCAGCGGGTAGCCACCCGGAGCAGACCTACCTCCCCGCAAGAAGGCATGCTGCTGGCCAGGCCACTGGACAGGTGAACCAGTCACTGGGCTCTAGTGGGTTATAGCCACTGGCCGCCCGCACGGAACGGGCGCTATGCGGTGGGCCCCCCTAAGGGGGTTCGCATAGTGTTGGCCGGGCTGGGGAAAGATTAGGATTCGAGATATCCTCTATACCACCAGCCAGCTTCTTGATAGCAGTCTTCCTTAGATGAATCTTCAGGAGACCGCTGCTCCCATAGGGAACCAGGTCTACTCCTTGCACTAGGCAAATAAAAACTGATGTGCTGTACAGAGCAGGGGGATTATATGCTAAGGTGAGGACAGCCCCCTGGGATGAGCATAACCCCATGTGTCATAAGAATGCTGCGTCTGTCAGTGAACGGAAGAGAAATAAAGACTGCTCTGGAAAAGGACGACTTGGTTGTTTCAAGGAGCAGAATACGACCATACTAAAAAACATTATGAGCTGCATGATCGAGTTGCCAAGAAGCCTTTACTGCGGCAATGCCACAAAAAAAAAAAAAAAAAAAAAAAGGTCAAAATATGCCTGACAACACCTTCACGCTCCTCGCAGCTTCTGACACACTGGAATCTGGAGTGACAAGACCAAAACAGAATGGAATAAATAGAATGGAATGCCATCCCCATTGCCAACCATGGTGGTGTCTCACTGATGTTTTGGGGGTGTGTGAGCTCTAAAGGCCAGGGGCATCTTATAATTGAAGGCAAGATGAATGCAGCATATTGTCAGAAAATACTGGAAGAGAATTTTCATTCTTCTGCAAGAAAGCTGCGCATGGGACACTCTTGGACTTTCCAGCATGACAATGACCTTGAAGTGATTGTAAAGGCTCGTTTAATTTAAATTTTTTTTTTAAACAAATATGTTATACTTATCTGCTCTGTGCAGTTGGTATTGCACAGAGCAGCCCGGATCCTCCTCTTCTCGGGTCCCTCTTTGCTGCTCCTGGCCCCTCCCTCCTATCGAGTGCCCCCTCAGCCAGCAGCTTTCTATGGGGGCGCCCGAGCTGAGTCAGAACTCCGTGTATCCATTCAGACACGGAGCCCGGCCCTGCCCCCTCTCACCGCCGATTGGCTGACTGACTTTGATGGACAGCTGCGGGAGCCAATGGCGCCACTGCTGTCTCTCAACCAATCAGGAAGAGTGTCCCGGATGGCTAAGGCATTTGTGGACATTGCTGGAGAGAGAAGGGGCTCAGGTAAGTAATTAGGGGGTGCTGCTACACACGGGTTTTTTATCTTAATGCAAAAAATGCATTAAGATAAAAAAAACCTTCTGCCTTTACAATTCATTTAAGCACAAGGCCAAGCTGGCCCCCCCCCCCCCCCCCAGTGGTTCCAGCAGAAAAAAGGTGAAGGTTCTGGAGTGGCCATCACAGTCTCCTGTCCTTGGTATCATTGAGCCACTTTGGGGAAATCTCAAAGTGGTTCATGCAAGATGCCAAAAGACTTTGCATGACCTGGAGGCATTTTGCCAAGATGAATGGGCAGCTATACCACCTGTAGGAATTCGGGGCCTCAGACAATTATTACAAAAGACTGCACACTGTCATTGATGCTAAAGAAGCCAATACACAGTATTAAGAACTAAGGGTATGCAGACTTTTGAATAGGGGTCATTTCATTTGTTTACTTGTTGGCATGTTTTGTTTTAGGATTGTGCAATTCTGTTATGACCTTCAGTTGAATATGAACCCCATAAGAAATGTGTTTGCGTGCTCACTCATGTTTTCTTTAACCGGTTCCGTGCCTGCTCGCATACATTTACAGCTGCAGTGTGGCTCTATTCCGCAAATCGCCGCCTATAAACAGCGGCTCGCTCGTGCCCGCCGCACTCTGCAGGAGTTTGCCCGCAGCTCGGGTGGACCGGATGTCCATTGGCGAGCCGCGATGACCTGTCAGAGAGAAAGAATGGGGAACTGCCAATGTAAACACGGCGGTTCCCTGCTGTCAGTGGGCATTTAAAAGATCTACTGATCCCTTTCACTGGGATCAGTTAAAGCGGTTGTTTACCCGTTAAAAAAAAAAAAAAAAAAAAACTGTAAGGGAAAGGCATAATGAGCTAGTATGCACGGCATACTAGCTCATGAAATGCTTACCTCAGAACGAAGCTCCAACGGGTCGGCTCGGTCCCCGCAGAGGGAGCCGACATGTTCCCTCTGGGATCCTTCTGGGTACGTGGCTACGCCCACTCACGCGCCGGAGCATGCGCGCTGGAGCCTTTAGGGTGAATATCTCCTAAACCTTTGTACAGAAGAGGAAAGCTCTAGTGCACACTTCTCCAAGGCAGAGAACTTCCCCAAACTCCCCGCACAGCCCTATGAGAGCCAGTTCCCTGAAGGACACCACAGGCTCGTCTCCCATCACACAGCGATCCCCTCTAGAGAGCCCATAGAACGGACAATGCAGCCTCCTGCATTAATCACCCTACCTGCTGGAGTGTGACCGGGAGGCCATGGATGAGTGTTCAGAGGGTAGCTAGCAGCAGCGCTTAATGCCAGAGTTCGTCAATGCTATCTTCAACACCACCAATATATGCGGCTCCCCCCTGTACTGTGCGGAGACCAAAGTCACCAAGTCCTGCCACCTGTGTGAAAGGTCCCTACCTCCAGCACAGCGCCAACTTCATCACCGACTAGAACAACCAGGCCGACATGACGTGGTGGCAGAACCACACAATGCTGGCCAGGATCCAGTAGCCGCACTCCATCAACCTCACACCCTGCACTTCAGTGACAAACAACACCCCATACCTGTACACAGGGGCCCCATGCCACCATACCTGATCTACCCCCATGCACCCACCTAAGAATAAGGATCCCCATTACCAGACCATGCCAGACTGGGATCCAGTATCAGCACTCCATCAACCTCACCCTGCACCTCAGTGAGTGACAACACCCCCCTACCTGTACACAGGGGCCCCCATACCCCACCTACCTGTACACAAGGGTCCCCATCTCCACCATACCCAAACCCATACCCCCTGAACAACACCACATCCCACCTGTCCTACTGACCCGCTCCTGTGACACTTTCCCCTCCTGTCATGCTGCCCTCTCACCTGGCTCCAAACTTTTTTATATGGCTCCTAGATTCAAAGTAAATTTGTCAAGCCTTGCTCCAAGAGTATGCAAACTTTTGAGCTCAACTGTACATAAAGAATGGATGGATAAGTATCAGGTGTCCTTATACATAATAAGCATTGTTATACTACTACTACTAAGACACTGAGTCACACAAGCTTCAAAGCTGTCAAAAATCACCAATTCAAAGCCTCTGATGTTAAATATGTAGCTAAATAAAGACAGAATATCATCCTCCCTCACTAACCTATACTGTTATGCAAGGTAAGAGGTCTATAATGAAAGATAACACCCTGTCCTTTTATGCATATTGGATGCACTGAAAGACCTTTATTCATCCATATCATGCAAGATGTGCGGTTATAATCATACCCCAAAGTCACCAGACTGGTATCTTCAGGGATTTCTTCAGGATCCTCTTCCCCTTCTTCCACATTACTCTTCAGCCCATCAATGCTAAAAGAAAAAATATAAACATCAGAGTGCTAAAATGAACTCCAAAGCCATGAAAGAAAATATACAAATCAGAATGTAGGCTTACTCATGAAAACTTTACACAAACTTTGTAGCAGCTGAACGTATAGTTGTAATACATACATGTGAAGCCTTTTAACTTGGAAGTTCGGCATTGCTACAGAAAATTTGTGCTTTAGGCCCCTTTCACACGGGGCGGATCCGCTCAGCGGAGGCCACCAGCTCAGTGGGAAATCGCTCCGTTGATCTCCGCTGAGCCAGTGGATAACAGGCCTGTCTCTGCTCTCTGTGCAGGGACGGACCTGTGAGATCCCCGTTGTTCTCAATAGGGAGATCGGATGAAAAAGGATCCGCCTGTCCGTTTTCATCTGATACCATCTGATCCAATCCGCTGGACAGAAGGCAAACTTATCGCCCATACGTCTATTTTGAGTGGATCTTGACGGATCGGATGGCATATGGGTGTCAGCGGACACATCTCGGCTGACATCCCCCTGCACATAGAGGTCTATGGGTGGCTCGCTCGGATGTGCCTGGGAAAAGGACAGGTGTATCCCAATCGGGCTCATCGTGTGAAAGGGGCCTTACTGTTCCTTCTCACAATGCAATTCTATAAACTGGATTACTCATTTAAAGGATAGGTTCACCTTTAAAAAAAAGAAAAGAAAGGACATTTTTTTGCAGATTAAAAAAAATGTGTATTTATTTTATTTCTAAGAAGCCTGCAGAGCACTGCATTAGCAATCAGCAGATTGCAGGTGCAATACCCAGCTCCTGTAGACTCTCAACATAACGGTCTGCCTGTACCTCATACAGGCAGACAGTTACTTGAGAGCAGGAAGATTGATGGACTACGAGGATGCTCACTAGTGCCCTCGCAGCTCACTGAAAACTACAAACCATCAGCTGCAATGGCTGACAGTACTTGTAGGCATTCATTCACAGGAAACTGTGAATGATGCAGCCATGTGGGCGGAGCCCCGCATGGCCGCGCTGTTTTAAAAAACTGACAGCGGGGGTGGGGAGAAGATCCCTGGCTCGTCGTCACAGGGAGGGGGGCAGCAGGGAGAGAGCTGCAGATGCTGAAACATGTTCCCCTTTAAACCAGGTGGAACATGTAACTTGCTCCAAAAATGAACTTATCCTTTAAAACAGCACCCTCCCAATGTAACCAATATCCTATTTCAATAGGGGTTTCCCTTTCGGTAATATAGTCTGTTCCAGGATCCACTCTAGCCTGTGACTCGACAAAGGAGCAGCAGCACACTCATCCTTGTGTTCGCCCTCCTGTAGGAATCATTAAAATAATGAGACATCTGAACACTAAAGCCTTTTTTACACAGGGCAGGCTCCATTGGAGACCGCCTGCTCAGTGGGGAATCTGTCCGCTGATAACCGCTCAGCAGGTGGGTGGCTGGTCCGTGTCTACTCCGCTTATGCATTTGCGATGTCTGTTTACACCGATTGCCTTCTGATCTGCCAGACGGATGGGGAACTGATCCTCATCCATCTGTTTTTGGCGGATAGGATCAGATGTCGGCAGGTGTAAACTGACACCTGGGGGAGCTGATCGGTCCACAAGTGTAAAAGGTGCCCAAGCATGAGGGGGCGCTGATAAGTATTGAGCCTTACTCAGAAAAAATGGATAGGAAGCTGTAAATTGCAGGGTGTACTGGCCAATTTGTCTATATTCAATGGTGCAAAAATCAACTACCTATGATTTTAAAGTGGATGTAAACCCTCCATATACCCAGTGAAGTGAACAGCCTCAGATGATACACAGGAGATTAAACAAATCTCCCTATATAAGTTTTTTTTTTTTAGGGCAAGGAATCTTTAATGCATGATGAACACTTAAACCAATCTCTGAAACAGTGTTCTCCGTACAGGGAAGCCAATACTAACTTGTGTGAGACTGTAGTTAGTGCAGGAGCCTCCTCCTCTCAAGCCTGCCTTGATATATGGGTATCAAGAGGAAGCCAGTTCATGTCTGTTGCTTACTTTAGGTGGGGTGGAGGACAATAGCACTAGATGATAGTAAAGGCCAACTCATGCCAATTGCAGAGAGTACTGGGCCAGCATGACATCTAGTTATCAGAACTAAAACTAGACACTGTGCAGTTATAGTTGGAGAACAGCAATTGCAGATGGCTGACATAAAGACATTTCAGTTAAACGCAACAGTATGGTATTTTCTATAATTTAACCCTTTCACTGCCAGAGCTTTATTTTTTTGCACACATTAAAATGCACATTTTAGGGCTAAAGGTTACTTAAACCCCTAAAATATTACCCAAAAGCAGGGACCCAAATGAATAAAATTGGTGGCAGCTGCAATTTTTTTTTTGGTGTCACAAAAGTTACTCAACTTTTTATTAAATCTATATATATTTTTTTAAAAATACACTCAAATTAATTTTAGTGCACAGAAACACCCAATTTATTTAGCTAGCCTTAAAACGGTGTACACCTGTGAAACAGCAAAAAAAAAAAAAAAAAAAAAAACCTACAATACCCAAAAAAAAAAAAGTCCATCCATAGTAAACACTCTATAGACAACTGTCTCAATCCAGAGCACACAGCGATACCAAATATGTGTGGCACAATTGTTGTTTTTTTTTTTTAGGCATGGCACCCAATAAGCTGGGTGTTTTTAAACTCTATTCTATTAAATTTATTAAACCTAATTTCTATCACAAGGAGGCGGATAAGCCTCCCAAATGATAGCATAGTGCAGGTTTCAGGTTCTTTTTAAGGGCACATCAGAGGTTTATTAGACCCTCAATGAGATCTGAATTCATCACCTTCTTCCTTGCCCAGAGACTGACAATTCTGAACCTGGAAGTGAGCAGAGCTGAGCACTTCTGGGGTCATTCTTCACAGGTGAGGTCGGTGAACAGATCTAGAAGTGATGGGTGGCTTTACAGCTGCCAGAGTCAATTATATTAGAAAGCCTGCAGCCTGACAAAAATATAAACAAACTCCTGGCTGATTTAGCAGTCAGGGGTCTGTTTATATGCCAGCAGTGGTGGCAGCAAAAGGGTTAAATTATTGTTTTGAGATCATTAACTCTCATTACTCATGCCTGTCTACTACCCTCAAATGCACAGAATAAAAGAATCTGGTAGAGAGAAAGAAGCTCCCTCCTACTACAAATTTGTTAGACTAAATCACCAGCAGCAAGGAGAAGCAATAAATACCAGCACTGCTTACAGACACATATGCATACAAAGCAATACAGTTCTCTCTTCCATACACAGAGCATCATACAATGGAGCCATACAGACATTACATCCACACACAGCAAGACATTTTGGATACACATGCACAGAAAAACACTGGAATGCAGACATGCATGATCACACTCAAAAAACCAGCATACAAACAATACCTGTATACTTTAATGCAATCGGACACATAAAATGCACACTCTTAAGCTGCAAAAACATCATATTAAAAACAAAGAAACATACATAGAGCACACAGGCAAGAACCGTCACATACTCTAACGATGGCACTCATCTACAAACACACTTCTTGTTGTGCATGGATAAAGCACACTGCTTGCAGAGGACATTTGGTGTCTGTTGCTTTATGTGTCATTTGCTGGCAAACAGAGCTCATACAGTCATAAGAGCCCCAAGCGCCACTGCCCCAGTCAGTACTGTTTTCAGAGAGGCCCAGTTTCCTTCACGCTGTCTTCTTGCTTCTTCTATAGCACCATCACCATACAGAGCCAGGAACCCATTCCATCCCCCATTGTTCTGCATCCAGTCTCTCAAGTTGGTCTCCAAAAAGGTCACCATCCAGTCTTGGATCTGTGGTAGAAGGGGAGCCATCTCTTTGATGACGCATTCTGCACAAAGTGCTGCTCCAAACACAAAGAATGCCACCACGCGACCCCAGTTAACCCCACCTTGGAAAAGACCACCTGCGACCTCCGCAAAATGTGCATGCACTGTGCCAGGGGTCATGTGTATTTGTGTGGATATTTCACCGAGAGCCTGTCGGAAACGTTCTTCAAACTCATCCCCTGCAGCACGCATAGCTGAATGTAGGCCACAGGATGGAAGTCCAACTGGCTCTGGAAGCAAACCCCGCTGACACAGCTTGTACTGGACAAAATCTTCCACCAGGGACCAGGATCTTGGGTCAGACTGCTCCATCCAGGCTTTCAGTCATGTGCTGCTGGGGGCGCCCCCGGAGACGGCTGGTATCACTCTCATGCTGCTCTCTCCCCCCTCCTCTCCCTATATAAGTTTTACACGTATATCTGCTGTCTTCACTTTGATACTGTTTAGAAACAGTTACGTTCTGTTCGAATTTTCTCTTCCTGGTTCGCCTGTAGGAGGGAATTATTGCTAGACACTGTGAGACAGCTGATTGGAGGGAAGGCACACACCCCCTCCCCACACATGCAGAGCTTGCCTGTGTATAGTTTAGCAGTCTGCTAATCTATTTATAGCAACCTATTCCCACACAGTTCTATCTCCGGGTCTCAGAAAAGCTTGTCAAAAGATATCAGGCTGATAACAGAGGAATGGAGCAGGACAGAGCTACGAGACACAGGGCTTTGAAAAGAGATAAGAAAACTCAAATTTCATGAATCAGATTTACATCCACTTTAATCACTTGCCGACCAGCCACCGTCGCATTGCCTTCCTGGGGGAATATCTAAACTAGTGTGGCAGTTAAAGCTTCCTATCATAATTTTTTATGGGTAGGGCTCAATACTTATCAGCACACCCTGGTATATTGAACAGTATTGTTCCAAGTTCACAGCCATCTTATATATTTATCTAAATATTGCTGCATTCCATAATCCTCTTGTTCACTTGGCATCTCCTTAACATAAGCATACATAGGAAAGACATCTGAAAAACATAGGCTAAACGTGTGGAAAGCTTAGCGTGGTTCTAAAGCCTAAACGTTTTTAACCTTAATCCATTCCTTGCATTATGGTAAAAAATATTTAGGCATCGAAAGTGGCTTCCCATTGGGGCACTGGACAGAGAGGAAGAGCCAAGAGTGCCTGCGGGGGACCCGAGAAGAGAACGTTCGAGGACACTCTATACAATTCCATGAAGCAGAGCAGGTACAGGCAGTCCCCTAGTTACAAACATCCGACTTACAAACGACTCCTACTTACAAACGGAGGGAGACAACAGGAAGTGAGAGGAAATCTACCCCTAGGAAGGGAAATTCACTCCTGTAAGAGTTATTATGGGAAAAAGGTGTCTCCATTGATGCTTTATCATCAATCCTTGTTTCCACAACAACCCAAATTTTTCAAAATGCAATTATCATTGGGACAGGCAGTGAGGTGAAATCTTCTGAACGGGGGCTCAGACAGCAAAAAAAAAAAAAAACATTGCAGGGGTGTTAACCCTTCCCTATGCTATCCAAAAAGCTTAAAAATTGCTTTTTTGGCTGGAGCTACACTTAAAAAATGTACCTGTTCCGACTTACAAACAAATTCAACTTAAGAACAAACCTACAGACCCGATCTTGTTTGTAACCCGGGGACCGCCTGTAATTATAGACAGGTTTTTTGTTTCTTTAACTGCCTCAGGACCGCCCACCGTCAAATGACGGCGGAGCGGTCCTGCTCTCCCAGCGGGTGGACGTCATATGACGTCCTCCCTTTAAGACGGGATTGCGCGCGATCGGGCGCGCGCATCCCGGCTCTGTCGGTGTCGGCGTGTCCCCAGGACACGCCGCTTCACCGACAGGGGTGAACAGCCATTGGTTATGGCTGTTCACCACGTGATCGGCTGTGACGAAGTCACAGCTGATCACAAACGGCACGCCCGCCGTTCGCACGGCGCGTGCGTGCGATCGGGAGCGCGCTGCGCGTGCGTGTCGGTGGCGGCGTGTTCCTGGGGAACACTGCCTGTCACCGACACAGGTATCAGCCGCCGGCCGGCGGCTGATACCTTGTGATCGGCTGTGATCCAGTGTCGGCTAGTGCACCACTTGTCGGTATTGGTTACCGACAAGTGGGGACAGCCACTTCGCCGCACAGGACCCCTGTGCGGCTGTGGCTGTCTCGGCCCTACGCGCGCGGGCTAGCGCGCGTTAGGGCAGAATTTCCCTCCTGCAGTATACTGCAGGTGGGCGACCCTCTCGTCCTGGCGAGGCGGCAGTAAACTGCCACCCGCCAGGACTCCGTCAATTTCTTTGTTTTTTGGACAGATATTAATGTCCGCCAGGGGCCCAATGTTTGTTCTAGTCTACACATATTCTCT
>BLSH010187393.1:1701985-1723039 GCA_018402905.1 Glandirana rugosa | reverse complement strand
ATGTAAAAAGAAGATTTATAAGCTGTGGTCACTGGGGGGGATGAACTATTTTCATATTACTGGGTTTAGTAACACTTTATTGTGAATCGCACTGGAACGCTGTGCGGTTCCCGTGTGATTCACATGCAGTTTTGTGCACTGCAATTTCTAAATCGCCCCGCAATGCACCAAAAGTAGTGCATGCACTAGTTTTTGAAATGCACGGCAACCAAATTGCATGGTACTTTTGTACCGTGCGATCTGGTGCGGACAAAGGCAGTGCCTTTGCGACCTGCGTTTGGGGTGTCGATAACTTGGTCACAGCAAGTCACAAGGGCAGTGCCATTGGAATGCGGTGCGGAAAGATGCACAGGAGTGCAGCTTTCCTGCACTGCATTCTAGTGTGAATGGGCCCTTAAAGGTGACCAAAGATGACCTTCACACTCTTGAGAGTCTTTGGGCCCCTCTTCCCCTCTAAAAACCTCAGCCTAAGTGAGAACAACATATCCCTTCTACCGCAGTCTCCTAGAATATCTCGGGCTGTGACAATTGTGCAGCAGATCGCAGCTGGATAAGCTGGGTAAGTATCTGAAATAAGGACAAGCCAACATAACATGTAAGGGAGGGTGTGAGAGAAAAAAAAAAAAAAAAAGAGGAAGTGACATTTCCCTTTAAAATGTATTCAATTAAAAGAGGTTGTAATCCAGTAAAAAAAAAACTGGTAAAACAAAGGCATAATGAGCTAGTATGCATCGCATACTAGCTCATTATGAAATACTTACCATAGGACATTTTCCCCAATGTTTCTGCAGGGTTCGCGGACTCTGGCGCTGTGATTGGCTAGAGCCGCAATGACATCACTCCCGCGCATGCACGCGGGAGCCGCCAGTCACGGCGCAGTGTCCTAAAGAAATGGCACGGGCGGCCATTGCTTCAGAGCGCATGCGCGTTGGCGTATATAGTAAATATCTCCTAAACGGAGTAAGTTTTGAAAATATTTACAGTAACTACAGGTAAGCCTTATTATAGGCTTACCTGTAGGTACAATTAAAGAAGAAGGCTTTACTTTCTCTTTAAAGACAATAAAATACTGTAAAGGATATCTGATGCAAAGAGGACAAAAAATATACTTGGGGTACTTTCACACTGTGGCGGGGGGGATGGGTGATAGCGGTAAAGTGCCTCAACTTTCAGTGGGGCTTTTCCACTGTTATAGGGGTGCTATGCAGGCGGGGGCGGGGAGCTTTTAACCCCCCACAATGGGTTAAAAAGGGGTTAAAAGTGCAGGCGCACAGCACTTCCAAATCAGTGTTTAGCCGCTTCAGAAGGGCTGCCCATTGATTTCAATGGAGGGGGCAGTGGAGGAGTGTTGTATACATCGCTCCCAAACCGCCCCAAAAATGCTGCTTGCACACTGCCTTCTGCGAACCACTGCGGGTGTCATTACAAATTTAAATGACACCCCAGTTTTATTCACAGATCACAGTGAGAACTCTGAACTGGCACATGAATTGGATCGCATGTGTGAGAACACCCATGCAATCTGATTCCAGTGCGGGAAAAAAAAAAAAAAAAAAAAGGTCCCTGCACCTTTCTTAATGCGAATCCAGTGCAAGTTCAGCCATACAAGTGTATAGCTGAACTCACATTGCTCAGACATCTCATGTGATCGTCATCTGCGGTGCGGGTGCAATTCACATGCAATGTCGAAGATTGCAGAAATGCGAACCGGGAATAAAGAAGAATTCCGCTTGGGGCTCAATGTATTGCTCTGTTGCTGTTCCCTCACCACTGACTGAACTTAAAGTGGTTGTAAACCCTTTACAACCACTTTAAAACTACATGTAAGCCTATAAATCAGGCTTACCTGTATGTACTGAAAATATCTCCTAAACTTGTACTGTTTAGGAGATATTCAATGTATAAGAATGTGCCAACATCATCGGCACATGCACACTGAAGAAATGGCCACAGGGTGCCGTTTCTTCCGTGAGTGTGCCGTAATCGGCGGCTCCCGCGCGCATTCGCGGGAGTGACGTAATCGCGGCTCCGGCCAATCACATCGCTGGAGCCCGCGCTGATTGGCCGGAGTCCGTGATCGCGGAAAACACCACAGTAGACATGAGGCCAATCACAGCGGTGTGCGGGGACAGCTGCAACAGCGTCAATCTAAGGTAAGTATTTCACAATGAGCTAGTATGCGATGCATACTAGCTCATTATGCCTTTGTCTTGCAGGTGTTCTTTTCTCCTGCTTGACAACCGCTTTAAGCAGGCATGTCGAGCAGCATCAATGACTTCCTTTAGTAATCATGCAAGTTGAAATTTTGGAGACGTGCAGCCAAGATTGAATCATCCAGCTATAATAGCTCTAAACTTTACACAAACTCCTTAAGGCATAGTTGTTAGCTGATCTTTATTCTTAGGCTTAACACACACAGGCTTATGTAAATAAGCAACATTTTTTTTCTGCCAGAATTTAGGAGAAAAAAACGCCTCTAATGTCACAAATTGTATGCTCGTATAGCATTGAGCGTAAATGCATTCTACTGGTGAGAATATTTTTTTATTCTGTCATTTGGAATACATTTAGGTGTATACATGTGCGTTTAGACGCATTTACAAATTTTTTTCTTTTCAAGAGACCCTTTCAGAATGTGCCTTTTGTGCATTTTTCTCTACTTCTGAATGCTTCAAAAACGCATGTGAATGCCTATGTGTGCATAGCCACATAGGCTAACAAAGGTGCTTTTACAGGTATTAAAAGAAATCCTGAATGCCAATATAAGCGGCTTTTTAAGCTCCGTGTGCATGAGGCCTTACAGCAGAAATAAAACCTCCTATCCTTCACAGCCAAGGAAGTTGCCATCTTAGTCTTTGTTTGAACTGCAGTTGCCATGGTGCCGCACATGTAATGAGTCTCTATGCCAGACATTTGTTGACTTGACAGTTTGGTTGAGAGCAAAAAAGCTCTAGTAGTTTTCTATCACGGCATGCCCTTGAATGTATCCGATTTGGGAAACCGTTAAATAAATGGGTTTAGTTCCTTCCGCTTTAGAGAGAGTTTCTAAAGGATTTTTTTTATTATAATACACATCTTATACTTACCTGTTCTGTTCAATTGTGTTGCACAGAGCAGCCCCAAACCTCCTCCCCTGGGGTCCCCCGCCAGGGCTCTCTACTCCTCATCTTCCATGTTTGCCACTATAGCAAACCGCTTGCTATGGGAGAAGACGTGCAGGCTTGATCCAGAGTCAGGCTGTGTGCATCCATAGACACACAGCGTGGCTCAGCCCGTCTCCAGCTCCCTCCTCACAGCGTTTGATTGAAAGCAGCAGGAGCCAATGGCTTCTGCTGCTGCCCAAGTCCCTGTAAGTAGAGGGAGAGGAGAGGAAGAGATGCAGCCGGGCACAGTGTTGGATCAATTGAGGTAAGTATTTAGGGAGGTGGGGGAGCATTGTTGAGTAGTAAAACAATTTTTACCTTAATGCAGGGAATACATTAAGGTAAAAAAAAGTTTAGCTTTAGAACCACTTTAAGTCATCCATGCAGTAAAAAACTTCAAACAAAATAGATCATATATGATCTTTTTATCATTATCTGAGTAAGGAATGGTCTCAGTCTCTCTCGCCCAATAGAACGATTTTTAGAGCCGAACTCTGGGGACATTACAAAATTACCTTGGCAGTGGGGCTTCCCCTACGCTGCAAAGGTTAAATGCTCTGTTTTATCTAGGGTACCTTTAAAAAACACCATTTACCTTATCCCTTTTACCCCAGCACCTTGCATTTTCTGCTTTCCTCTGATGTTCCAGGTTGTGGGCAGGCCCTAGGTGTCCTCACTTTCAATGCAGGAATGCTGGACCTGCAATGTACATGACAATGTCAAAGTGTGGTTGGCTGCGCCAAAGAGAAGCAATTTAAGGTACCCTAGATTAAAAAAAGGTCTCATTCACACTGGCACTGTCACACTTGCATTTATATACATTAATAGACAAATAATAAAACCCTCTTTGTGCTATAGTGCTACTTCAAATGCAAACAAAAACTGTTGTCAATATCTTAATAACAACTGGTTTCCATGCTATAAATGTCAATGAAGAAAACTACTATATATGAAGATTGACCAATACCCCCAAACACAAGCCCAATATACTAATAAAAAGGTATCCATCAGAAACTTAAAGGCAAGATAGGTAAACAAACGACTACTTTTCTACATACATTTACATATTTAGGGTCCTTTCACATGTACGGAGCCATCCGTTGTACGCCGCTGAGCCGGCGGAAGACAGGTCCGTCTATGCACTCCATGCACTAAAGCTGCACGATTCTGGCCAAAATTAGAATCAAGATTTTATTGCTCAGAATAAAGATCATGATTCTCGCAGCGTAACATCATCTTTCATTCTATACAAAGAAATTGGGCTAACTTCACGGTTTCGTTTTTTTTTTTTTTTTTTTAAAGTGTCCTTTTTCCCACAAAAATTGTGTTTTAAGATCGCTGCGCAAATACCGTGTGACATAAAATATTGCAAAGATCATCATTTTATTCTCTCGGGTCTCTGCTAAAAAAATATATATAATGCTTGGGAGTTCTAAGTAGTTATCTAGAAAAAAAAAATAATGATTTCAACTTGAAATCAACAAGTGCCAGAAAAAGGTTTGGTGTTTAAGTGGTTAAACTGACCTGCTTTTACAGACTTCCTTTGATCTAGAACAGAACATTGCAATGTTTATAGTTACCATTGAAGAATGTTTTGAAACTGGCAGACTGTCTGGAAAGTTTTGAAACTAGCAGACTGCCCAGAATGGCTCTTCACTTGTCACATGGAATCCAGGAAGTGTCAGGTTGAGATTGTCAGGGGGTTTGAATCGAGATTGTGATCTTTTAACGATTAATTGTGCAGCTCTACTGTGCAGGGACGGACCTGTCAGAGCTCCGCTCTCTTCTATGGGGGATCGGATGAACACGGACCATCTATCCATTTTAATCCAATCCCATTCACCAGATAGATGGAAGATAGGGTTTCCATCCGTCTGTATTTAGCAGATTGGAGCAGATCGGATGTCAGCGGACATGTCACCACTGATATCTGTCGCTCCGTAGAGGAGAATGGAGTGTCTGTTCAGGTCCGCCTGAAAAAAACCTGAACAGTCCGTATGTGTGAAAGGACCCTTAAACATCCAGCAAAAGTTTATAATCAGTGTTCAAATCACATTCAGAAAAATAAAATCTGTGGAGGATGAATCAATCAGTTCCACCACATCCTTGTGTAAAGCAGAGGGTCTTCATGAGTGTACTTAGATATAGCTTCACCACGTGTCAATCCATAAAAAGCCTAAAAAAAAAAATCCACTGGTGCAACCAGCCACCCACAGCAATCCACTCCACCCTCACTGGATTTCAGAGCCTTTTTGTTTCAAAAGAAAGGCAAAGAAGCTTAAAATAATTGCTTCATCCGGTTCACATCTCTCCGATCTCAGCGTCTTTTCCTCAGAGGGTCAAATCGGTGAAAGCAAGTCCGCAAAAAGAAAAAGGCTCATATACAGGCAGGCGAAGGGAAATAAAAACACTGCGCTTCTCAAACTGTGTAAACAATCAATTATAATGCCGCCGGCACTACAAATCAAGCTAATTGTGTAAACAGAAATCCATAATAAAGTGCAGAGCTAGTATTAAAGTGAATCACATAAGGAAATGTTTTATACAAATATCTTCGTGCACAGTGCAAGGTAAACAGTGAATACAGCCCATTAGGAAAAGTCCATATAGAAATTCATATTCCAGTAAGTAAGCAAAGAGAAATAAAAGTGTGTAAAGGTGTTCTCCAAAAAACGTATCACCGCCACAGTGAATTACCACCACCTCGGATAATAGGTACCTCTTATCAGAGGAAAGAGGTAAATCAGCATGTATGGAAAACCATCAAATATCTCCAGCAATGGTATCAGAAAGTGCAATGGCCGGTCACAGGCTCTCACTGTAACTTGGAATGCAGTAAAATCATCCCAGAGGAAAGAGGTAAATCAGCATATATGGAAAACCATCAAATAACTCCACCAATGGTATTAGAAGGTGCAAATGCCTGCATGAACATATTTGATGTAAGTGCATTACTGTTTGAATACATTTCTTAAGCCATACAATATTACGCTATGTAGAGGCTATTTAATTTTTCCTTATGAGGGAGAATTTTATCGCATTCCAAGTTACAGTGAGAGCCTGTGATCGGCCATTGCACCTTCTAATCGCTGTATAAATGTCATTAGTGTCAAAAGTGTCCAATATGTCTGACGCAGTCCCTCTAAAAATCGCAGATTGTCACCATTACTAGTAAAAATAATAATGATAAAAAAAGCCATTAACCTATCCCCTATTTTGTAGACCCAATAACTTTTGCACAAACCAATCAATATGCACTTAGTGGGATTTTTTTTACCAAAAATATGTAGAAGAATATATAATCGGCCTAAACTGAGGAAGAAATTCTTTTTTTTTTTTACATTTTTTTGATATTTATTATAGCAAAAAGTATTATTTTCCAAAATTGTCGCAAAAAATAAAAACCGCAGAGATGATTAAATACCAGCAAAAGAAAGCTCTATTTGGGGGAAAAAAGTTTGGGTACCACATTGCATGACCGCGCAATCTTCAGTTAAAGCGACACAGTGCCGGATAGCAATAAATGCTCTGGCCAGGAAGTGGGTAAATCCTACCGGAGGGGGTGAAGTGGTTAAGTACTCCTGACCCCGACATGCCACATTTGGCATAACATTTTTTGGGGGGGGGGGGGGGGGGAGAAGGTATCCAGTTTTGACAGGTACCCAGCTCCCACTCCCTCTCGGAGGGCCGTCACAGGTCCCAGGAGATTGTCCGGCCGCTCAGGATGTGCAGCATGACTCACATGCGCAGTGCCCACCTGCCAGCGAAGCTGCAAGCTGTCACAGCCGGGTGCCCACACTAGTGATGCCACCACCACAGAGAGAAGGAGAGAAGCAAGGCTTCAGACGGCCACCTATATTTTTTTTACTTTCTGCTATAAAACCTATCCAATAAAAAAAAAAAAAATCTTTATAAATTTAGGCCAATATGTATTCTGATATATATTTTTGGTTGAAAAATCCCAATAAGCGCATATTGGGTTGGGTAAAAGTTATAGCATCTACAAACTATGGGATATTTTTATTTATTTTATAAGTAATGGCGGCGATCAGCTACTTATAGTGTGACTGTGATATTGCAGCGGACATTCTGACACTAACACTTTTTGGGAAAAAGTGACACTAATACAGTGATCGGTGCTAAAAATATGCACTATCACTGTACTGACACTGGCTGGGAAGAGGTTAACATCAGGAGCAATCAAAGAGTTACCTATGTGCCTAACCAGTGTTTTACTATACTGTGGGAGGTGCTTTTACTAGGAGAAGAGATGGAATTTATTCCCTGCTTTGTATGGACACAAACTCCATTCCTTGCCCCCTGTCAGAATGACGATCTGTCTTGTTTACATTGCATATCGCTGTTCTGGGTCTCTGCCTGACAATCAGCTTCCGCTGTGTGTAATCACAGTGGGAGCAAGCCGCTGGCGGTGCACATTTGGGCCCCTTATTGGAGAAATAAAAACACTCCTGCATGTGCATGCTAAAACGAATCTCATAGTGACCTAATGAGTATGAACAGCATGTAATACAGCATTTATTGATAGTTCTTTATGATGTGGGTTTAGTGACAATTTAATAGTAAAGGACATTACCAGAAATACTGCTCACTCCAATATGTCGCCATTCCACAAACGTGCTCAATTTTAAAGCCTGACATGTTAGGTATCTATTTACTCGGCATAGCATGATTTTTTACATTATACAAAAAAAAAAAAAAAAAACTAGGCTAACTTTACGTTTTTTGTTTTTTTTTTCTCTCATTATAGTGTATTTAAAAAAAAATGCATTTGAAAGCCGCTGTGCAAATACAGTATGGCATAAAATATTGCAACGACCACCATTTTATTGTCTAAAGTATATTTTACACACATATACACATACATACATACATACATACACACACACACATACATTAAATGTATAAAATGTTTGGGGGTTCCAAGTAATTTTCTAGCAAAAAATACAGATTTTTACACGTAAACAACAAATGTTAGAAAAAAATCCTGGTCTTAAAGTGGTTAACCACTTCCCACCTGGCCTATACCAAAATGATGGCCGGACGGTGGTTCAGTTATCCTGACTGGACATCATATGACGTTCGGCCGGATAACCCGGGGGCGAGCATCGTGGCGATCAGTGGTGCGGTGTGTCAGTCTGACCCACCGCATAACCGATCTCTGTAAAGAGCCTCCTTCGGAAGCTCTTTACCACGTGATCAGCTGTGACCAATTACAGTGTAAACAGGAAGAGCCATGTATCTGCTATTCCTCTACTCATGTCTTCGGACGCGAGTAGAGGAGAGCCGAATGGTCACTTACCTGACAAGGGGGGGTGGTTTGCGCTGTTTATCAGTGCAGCCCCCCTAGGATCGCCACCCAGGACCAGCAGGGAGCCCGTCCAGGGACCACCAGGGAGCCCGCCCAGGGACCACCAGGTAAGGGGCATACAGTGTACTATTAGTATGGCACTGTGCCCATATGTGTTGACTGCCAGTGCCTCCTTATCAGTGCCCTCTATCAGTGCCACCTATGAGTGCCCACCAGTGCCATCTATGAGTGTTCATCAGTGCCGCTTATCAGTACCCATCAGTGCTGCATATCAGTGCCATCCATCAGTGCTGCTTATCAGTGCTGCATATATGTGCCTCACCATCAGTGTCAATCAGTACTGCCTCATCAGTGCCCGTCAATGAAGGAGAAAATGTACTTATTTACAAAGTTTTGTCACAGAAACAAAGAAAAAATGTTTCTCTAAATTTTCAGCCTTTTTATTATAAAAATGTTGTTTGGGTACAGCGTCAGCTGACCGCACAATTGTCATTCAAAATGTGATAGCGCTAAAAGCTGAATATTGGTCTGGGAAGGAAGGGGGGGGGGGTAATTTCCTGGTATTGAAGTGGTTAAAATAATCACATTTTGTTGCTTTGCAGCCTGAAATGAAGACAGACACTGTTTTTGTTTTATCCAGCTGTATTTACTTAGTGCAACCTATAATATCCAAGTGAAAGATAGAACACCAAAATGTCAGGAAAAAAAAAATCAAAAACAGAATCACGGAGTTGGAAAAAGGATCACCCCCCCTGTGTTAGTATTTTGTTGGACCACATTTTGCTGTGATTACAGGCTTTAGTCTGTTGGGCTAGGGCTCTACCAACTTTACACATCTAGACTTTACAATATTTGCCCAGTCTGCTTTGCAGAACTGCTCAAGTGCAGTTAAATTTGATGGTGACCGTTTGTGGACTGCAGTTCTCAAGTCATTAGACAGATTTTCAATGGGGTTTAAATCTGGGCTCTGACTTAGACCCCATACACACTATTAGATTTTCTGCAGATTTTTGTCTTCAGATTTACCAAAACCATGTAGTGCAATGGCCTGCCTGACTGCACACAAATTGATACTCTTAAGGTTTGACCTCATATTATATGGTTTTGGTAAATCTGAAGACAAAAATCTTCAGAAAATCTAATAGTTTGTATGGGTCTAAGCCATAATAGACGGCACTGTGCTTCTAGGAATTGTTAAAGCCTTTGAATTTTTTTGTATCGATCTCCATATCTGACTTGTGCTTGTCCACAGCTTTATCCCAGATATCTTTTGACAGTGCCTTTCCACCCATAGTTGATTGGCTGTGTCAGTTGCACTACCAAGGACTGAAATGTTCCAGGAAAGTTATTTTCATGCTGAGCTTATCAAAATGACTACAGCTGATCACAGTTAGAAGTCAAATGGCTTTGTGTACCATTGAGAAGCTCATTAGCTACACCTGATTGAGTTTACGACTAAGTCATTTTTAGGAGGGGGCGATCCTTTTTCCAACCTAGGGATTCAGTTTTTAGATTTTTTTCTGACATGTTGGTGTTATATCTTTCACTTGGATGTTATAAGTTGCAGTAAGTAAATGCAGCTGGATAAAACAAAGAAAATTGTGTCTGTCCTCATTTCAGGCTGCAAAGCAACAAAATGTGATTATTTTAAAAGGGGGAGGGGGTGATCCTTTTCTATACCCACTGCAGCCATCAGCATAAAAAAGGAAAACAGACTCCCAGCTTTTTAGCAAGTACAGGAAATACAGCGAGGGAAAAAAGTATTTGATCCCCTGCCGATTTTGTATGTTTGCCCACTGACAAAAATGATCAGTCTATAATTTTAATGGTAGGTTTATTTTAAGAGAGAGACAAAATAACAAAAATATCCAGAAAAACGCATTTCAAAAAAGTTATAAATTGATTTGCATTTTAATGAGTGAAATACGTATTTGACCCCTTCGCAAAACATGACTTACTGCTTGGTGGCAAAACCCTTGGTTTCTTGTACTTGGCCACCAGGTTAGCGCACATCTTAGGAGGGATTTTGTCCCACTCCTCTTTGCAGATCCTCTACAAGTGATTAAGGTTTCAAGGTTGACGTTTGGTAACTCAAACCTTCAGCTCCCCCCACATATTTTCTATGTGATTAAGGTCTGGAGACTGGCTAGGCCACTCCAGGACCTTCATGTGTTTTTTCTTGAGCCACTCCTTTGTTGCCTTGGTGTTTGTGTCATTGACATGCTGGAATACCCATCCATGACTGTGTTGCTATGGCTATTAATGACTTTAAAAAAAATATATAGAGTTAGATTTTAAGACCATGTACTTTCAGGGGAAGTAAGCCCCCCCCCCCCCCCCCATTGATATGTAAATAAACCAGTTAGACGGCTAGAGAGAGAAAGTTCTCTGCAGAAAATTTGTGTATACAGGAAGTTGGTGGGAGGGGCTTGGGGTCTTTTGAAAGGAACATGTGTTCGGAAAGGAGTTGTGTTTGAGAAGACGGAGGAGCAACACATGGGCTGCTAGAAGGAGGAGAACTTTGGAGCCATTTTGAGTTGGACTGAACAAGGAATCGTGAAGGACATTACATCTTAAACGCAGAGTAACAGTTTAGTTTACCTAATGCGTACAATATTGTACATGCTTATATTTTGCTAGAAAGGATGATTGGCATTGTGCATGTTGTAGACAAATTTTGTAAGCTATATGTTGTGTTGTATTGTGTATCATATCGTTGTATGTTCAGATTTTCTGTTTAGTAAAGCATTGATGCACTACAGAAGACTAAGCTTCCTTGGTTTTACCACAAGTAATCTTGCTAGATAAACGCAACCAAAACAACAACCCACTTTCAATGCCCTGGCTGAGGGAAGGAGGTTCTCGCCCAAGATTTGATAGTGCATGGCCCCGCCCATTGTCCCTTTGATGCGGTGAAGTTGTCCGACCCCTTAGCAGAAAAACACCCCCAAAGCATAATGTTTACATGTTTGACGGTGGGGATGGTGTTCTTGGGGTCATAGGCAGCATTCCTCCTTCAAACACGGCGAGTTGAGTTAATGCCAAAGAGCTCGAATTTGGTCTCATCTGACCACAACACTTTCACCCAGTTCTCCTCTGAATCATTCAGATGTTCATTTGCAAACTTCAGACGTGGCTGTACATGTGCTCTCTTGAGCAGGGGGACCTTGCGGGCCCTGCAGGATTTCAGTCCTTCACAGAGTAGTGTGTTACCATTTGTTTTCTTGGTGACTATGGTCCCAGCTGCCTTGAGATCATTGACAAGATTATCCTGTCTAGTTCTGGGCAGATTCCTCACCGTTCTCATGATCATTGAACCTCCACAAGGGGAGATCTTGCATGTAGCCCCAGACCGAGGGAGATTGACAGCTATATTGTGTTTCTTCCATTTGCGAATAATCGCACCAACTGTTGTTGCCCTCTCACCAAGCTGCTTGACGATGATCTTGTAGCCCATTCCAGCCATGTGTAGGTCTACAAACTTGTCCCTGATATCCTTGGACAGCTCTTTGGTTTGGCCATGGTGGAGAAATTGGAATCTGATTGATTGATTGCTTCTGTGGGCAGGTGTCTTTTAAACAAGTAACCCTTAAGAGAGTGCTCCTAATCTCAACTTGTTACCTGTATAGAAGACACCTGGGAGCCAGAAATCTTGCTGATTGATAGGGGATCAAATACTTATTTCACTCCATTAAAATGCAAAACAATTTATAACTTTTTTGAAATGCATTTTTCTGAATGTATTTGTTCTGTTTCTCACTGTTAAAACTTCCATTGAAATTATAGACTGATCCTTTCTTTGTCAGTGGGCAAACGTGCAAAATCAACAGGAAAGCAAATACTTTTTTCCCCTCACTACCTGTTGATCATGCCAGAAATGCAGTGTTCTTGTCACTTCTTGTTTGTGTTCCTGAAAAGAAAGCACAAACATCTTGATATTTCTTGTGTAAACTACTAGTCTTATCAGTTAACGTGTAAATGGGAGATGAACAAAGTCAGTGTATTTTTATATAAAATTATGTATGGGTTTGATAGCAAGGTCCCCCAATATTGCATGATATATAAAAAAAATTAAAATTGCAAATGCCTTCATTTTATTGTACCGGACCGCTTTCAGAAAATTTATAACATTTGGGGTCTTTAAGTATTCTCCAGGCCTAAAATGTTCATTGTAATGTAGACCTCTATCGGGTAATACCATCATACCTCCCTTCTAGATTGTAAGCTCTAGCGAGCAGGGCCCTCTGATTCCTCCTGTATCGATTTGTGTTGTATTGATTTGTATTGTAATTGTACTGTCTGCCTCATGTTGTAAAGTGCTGCGCAAACGGTTGTCACTATATAAATCCTGTATAATAATAATAATAATGACTCATCAAACTCTCCCCCATTCAGAGATCACCTTACCGGCAGTGAAAGACAAAGGAATGTTCTCAATGGAGGAGGAGGGAGAATGAAAAAAAAAAAAAAAATGACCTCAAAAGTGGAAGGGGTTAAACAAGGAATCTGATTGGTTGATGCAAGCTTCCATGCATGTTTCCCGAACCGCGTTCAAAATGTACTGCTGTTCTGATCTGCATGGGGTGTCAATATTAATTTAATGACATCCCAAAGGTAGGTCGTGAATGCAATGCATTAACCCATACCGGACTGCATGGTACAGACGTATGGTCCATGGTATAGTCGCACTGAGTTTCCTAAAGCAGTGCATGCAACACTTTTGGTGTGCGATTGCACCACATGGAACTACATTTAAATCACACAAGAACGCACAATGCATTCTTATACGATGCCAGTGTGAACCGACCCTCAGCATTTAAATCACTCTTCACAGCATCGGTTTTACTTCCTAAATGCCAGACTACCCCATCGCACCACTACTGACTTGAATGGGTTGTGTTTGGAGGGCAGTAGTGCGGTGTCAAAATAAAACTCCTCCTGCGAATGCAAAGCATATACAGCTCCTGCCATTGCATTCCCAGCTAAAGGAAGGAGAGGGGGGCAGATGAGAGGCGATAAAACTGCAGCTCAGCTGCATGATTTTACATCCTTCCAACTGCTAGTGTAAAAGAACCTTCAGCCTTGGTTCACACTTGTGCGATGCAGACACCACATGTGATTCACACCGCACTCCTGTGCGCATCACATGCGATGTCTGTGAGGTGCAATTTGAGCCATACATATTGTATGGTACAAATCGCACCACAGCCGCACCAAAATGGTGCAGGACTAGAGTTGAGTGAACCCGGACTGTAAAGTTTGGGTCCGTACCAAACTTTGGGGTGTCCAGGACCCGAACCCGGACTTTTCAAAAAAAAGTCCGGGTTCGGGTCCGGGGTTCTGGTAATTTTAACGAAAGTTCTGAAAATTGCTGTAAAAAAGTCCAGGAAGGTCCTAGAGGTCTGCAAAAGGAAGGAAAATGGGGGTAAGGGTGGGACAAGTGCCCTACAAAGAAATGGGGACAGTGAAATAACTTAAAATATTTTTTAAAAAATAAAAACAGCAAAAATGGAGGTGAATGTAATTAACGGTAGAAGCCATATAACTGTTCTAAAATCTTCAAACTGTGTCAAAAAAGTATAAATAAGCCGGGAGAACCCATATCACTGTTCTGCAAACATCTGGAAAATGTGTGTGTCACTTTAAATAAAACCGGGACTAACTGAACTACTGTTCTGCAAACATCTGTAAAGTCTCCTTAGGATGAATCACCAAAGTCCATAGTTGGACCAGCCGGTCGAGTGAAAACAGAGGTGATAAAGAAATCTTCAAATAAAGGATAAGATGTACGCTTACCAGATACTGGTAGGGAAAACGCAGGGAATGTAGCCTTAAATGATCAGCTCCACTGCAGCTCCTGCGGTCACGGTATGGGTGCCTTCAGCCAAGGATAGATGCCTATTGGAAGCGACTTCACCGGTCTCCCTGGTCAGCAGGGTGGATATCCTCCCAAGATCTCCTGGATGTGCCTTCACAGGTATCCCAGGTCAGAAGGGAGGTCACTTCACAGGTCTCCCTGGTCAAAGGGGTGGGTATCCTCCCGACGTTCACCCGGGGTTAAAGAGGAAACAAAGAGGGCCACATATTGTAATACCGCTAAAAATTTATTAAAATGAGAAATTCCGAATACACTCACTTGATAATCCGTATAAAAAGAGCTCTAGACATAAAAAGTAGGTGACAGAAGGTGTGGGGACCCAACGCGTTTCGGCTCAATAGCCTTCATCTGGGGTATTCCCCCCTCCTGTCACAACCAATATTTATAATAAAAAATGTGCAAACAGACCCCTAGAGGGCCAAGGAACGAAAATCCATTGGTCTCCAGTAAAATGGCGATTCTGGCATGTGTTCCACGCCTCCTTTTGGATGTATATATGAGTTTCAAGCCTCTATGTGGAGGCGGGAGGTGGAAAGGTCATAGGAGAAAAATACGTTTGTTTCTCTTGGCGCTGCATCTATGTGACTCTACTCTGGAAACAATTTGGATTTATTGTTCTTGCAAGCTGCCTTATCTAATATCCAGTGGACTCATTGCTTTTTTCTGTCTGTGCATTATAAACCTTCCGGGTTTTCAAATATTAATTCATATTTTTTGGAGGTAGCGCAAGATTTCTGCATTATTTCCGTTGTACCCTCTGATCCTATTGCCTTGCAGCTACTCCTAGCCCCTAACAGGGCTTCAGAATATGGATGTCTTTGACTATAGGGCCTCCAGAACCCTCAATACTGATGGGGTGTTTGTGGCGACCGACACGGACACCGAAGTAGGGGGTTTGTTCCTCAGATTAAAAAACTTAATGGTAACAGAACTACACCTCCAATGGGACATTGCATTTTTGGACCAATACATTAGTGAAAACATGGTTCCAAGGAGCCTTAGATGGGAAATCCAGCCCCAACAGGGGGAGGTGGACTTGGAATCTTGGTTTAAATACTATAATGAGGCTGGACTCAAATCTTTGGGATTTATCAATTCCAGAAAACGGTCTAAATTAGCAGTCATTGATCAAGAGGTGAAAGAAATCCAGGATAAACTTTTGCCATTTAAAGACTCGGCTGAGTACCTGAGCTTGTCATCCAATCTCAGGACTCACCTAGAGAAGGAAGACAAAGACCAAAAATTGAAAAAACAGAAGAAATATTCAAGGGATACCGAGGACTATAAAACGTCCAATGTATTCAAATGGCAAAAGAAAGAAATTTCCCCACCTGACACTGGTAATGGAGATAACCATCGTTTCCAGTATGGGCCAGGTCCTGGAGAAGCCACCAGAACCCTGAGCCACCATAATGGCGAAAACCTCCCTTCACATATAAACGTGAAGAGTCTAGGGATTCACGTTCCCCCTCATATCATCAGTACCCCAAATCATTCAGACATCGGGGGGCTGTGGATACACATAGGGGGCGGGGCCCCTCCTCACACCTGACTCACCACTCTCAACCATATCGCAACGACCAAGATTTCAGGGGACCTAGGCCTTTTAAACCTCATCCAAATAGGCCTTACCTACCACCACCCACCACCCCTCATTATCCAACTGACACTTACAATAGATACTCTCCCCTACAGAATGAAGACCATTTCTTCTCCTATCAGGATAGGCATCATGAATTGAATCAATCCCCCTTTCGGTATAATTCAGGCTATCACCCCCCCCCCCCCTCCAGCACCACGGGTTTTTCCCATGGCCAACCCTTCACTGAAACGCGGCCCAGATACAAGAGAGGGACCAGAGGGGGGCGGAAACATCAGAGGGGAAAAAAAAGGTACGAACATAACACCCAATTCAGGCATTTTCAACCTAATTAAGAAAACCCTCACCCTTGATGAAACTAACGTTTTAAATAAGTTTGCTCAAATTTGCCCTTCCTAAACCTATTAACAAATTCAACACCTTTATAGACTTGCAAAAGTTTATTCGGAAGATAAACATACAAAGATATCTCATCACCAATCCCACGAGGTCCACTGCACACAGTGATTCTTGGGTCCATTCAGGATTAAGAAATCCTTCTACCTTTAACCCTCCTGGCCCTACTGCCCCGTCCATCAATGTTTTTAAAGATCTGGTGTTACGAGATCTGGATACTATGAATATAAAAAATGCTATACCCCACCTTCCCTCAAAAAAGGATTGGAAACCCTGTGTAACAACAAAGACTTGGTCATTAGACCCGCTGACAAAGGCGGAGGCATAGTGATCATGGATAGAAGTGACTATATGGCTGAAATGGAAAACATCCTAAATGACCCCGGGGCTTATCTTTTTTTACCTTCCAACCCTACTAACAAATACAAAGCTGAATTAACCAAACTCATCAATAAAAAGGTTACACAAACGGTATTCTCAACAAGAAAGAAAGGGAATTCCTTGTCCCTAAGTGTCCCAGAATCCCGATCATGTATTTTCTACCCAAAATTCACAAGAATGACCAACATCCACCCGGTCGCCCGATTATCAGTGGCATAGATTCGATCACTTCGAGGATTGGCAAATACATTGATTTTTATTTACAGCCACACGTCATCCGGATGCCATCCTACCTTCGGGATACAAAGGACACCATCCGCAAATTGGAGACGATCAATTTACAGGAGGGGGACATCATTGCTACGGCGGATGTCTCCTCTCTATATACCATCATATCTCATCAATTAGGACTAGAAGCAGTCAACCATTATTTGAGACAAGACACCTCTCTACCGGATCCACAAAGGGAGTTCATATTAAGCCTGGTTATTTTTGCCACCAAGCACAACTATTTCTGGGAGTCGCCATGGAGGCTAAATTTGCCCCCAGCCTGGCGAATTTATTTATGGCTAAGTGGGAGGAGGATGTCGTCTATACCCTTGCGAGACCAGAATTGTTTTTTTGGGCCAGATACATAGATGACATCCTCCTCCTATGGGGTGGAGACCAGCAATCCCTTGACACCTTTTTTGCCTGTCTCAACAACGACAGGGGGATCACTCTCTCCCTGGAAAGCAGCACCACTAATATACATTTTCTAGATTTAGATATCAACATCAGCACCGGCAGGATTACCACCATGACCTTCTTCAAACCCACGGACAGGAACAGTTTCATTCCAACCAACAGTTGTCATCATAAATCATGGCTAAAATCCGTCCCCAAAAGCCAATTTATCCGACTGAGAAGAAACTGTTCCAATCTCAAGAATTTCAAGGATCAAGCGCATATTCTAAAAAAATGGTTTTTGGAGAAAGGATACAAACCCGACGAACTGGAAAAGGAGATACAAGCTGTCACGATGATGGATCATACAGACCTTCTAGTTGACAAACCCAGGACTAACGGACACAACTCTAAATGGTCTTTCTTTACAGGGTATTCTTTACAACATAGAGAAATAAAGAGGGTAATCAATAAACACTGGGACGTCTTGCGGAATGACAAAGTACTGGGCCCTTTACTGCCCGAGAAACCCCAAATTGTGTTTCGGGGCGTCCCCTCACTCAGACATAGCCTGGCACCTAATGTGGTAGATCCACCTAGGAGACCTTCCTTCTTTCAAGATCTGAAAGGGTATTTTAAATGTCAAAAATGCTGTGTTTGCAAATTAAACAAATGCAAAAACAGAAGGATCCTAGAATTCACATCTACAGTTACCGGCTTGAGATACTACCTGAAATCTTTTAGTATCTGTGAAACCAAAAACGTTGTTTATATGTTAACATGTCCATGCAATAAACAATATGTAGGCAGGACCACTAGATCATTCAACATCAGGGTAAAACGAACATATCACTAATGTTATTAAGGGTAAATCCAATCATAGTGTACCCAAACACTATCTTAAACACCATGATCGTAATCCGGAGGGTACTCTCCATCAAGTTATCGACAGATACGTCCCCCCCTGGAGAGGTGGCTGGACTAAAAGAGGGGTCTCCCAGCTGAAGACCTCGTGGATTTATTGCCTTAAAACTTTCTATCCCCACGGTATGAACGTTGATTGGGATATCAACTCATTCATCAACAAATCATAACAGGCTATAGCTGAGCTCTGATATCCCCTTGGGGTCACCTGCCAATACCCATTTCATGTTCGCTTTGGATATTGCTAGTCATTGTCCATACTGTCACCACTTATACATAATGCTACCGTGTTTCCAATACCCTCTTCCCGGCATTATGGTTTCCATCCTAGGTGCCCTCACACACTCCACTACATTGTCCCCTTCCGATGCTAACATTTATAAACACACTAATCTCAACTCCATTTCTGTTATGTCTAGACTTCTAGGAATATGGTGCTGTTTTTTCCTAATAGATAGGGCATAAGAAAGATAAAGTGAATAAGATGATGCTGCCTGTATAACGCATGTCCATCTGTCTTCACACATCTGGCGAGATAATTCGTCTTTTGTAAAAAAAAAAATTTTTTCATAATTTCCCCATACCTTTTTAGGGGACACCCCCCCCCCCCTTTTTTAATATCATTCAAGCCCCCCTCCTTTTTTTGTCTCCCTCACTTACTTACCTCACTTAAATTGCTTTTTTCATACCCTGGACTTCACCCTATATTTATAATCTATGGCCCCTCGAGTTCGACACTCCCCCTACTTCTTTTCCAGGCCAACCCTAATTTCACTATTAGCGTTCTCACCTTTCCCTTGTCCTAACACACATACTTCCCTCGTTCCACATTTTTTTCGCTCCTAACATAACCCTTTTTTTCCCCCTGCCTATTATAGAGATCTGTCCCCCCATCCACATTCTTCATCATTTGTTTGACACCCCCCCCCCCTTGTTTTTTAACACAAATATATTGTCACTGACATCACATCACTTTTTGCGTCATTCTGCATTTCAATTTTATTACATTTTGTATCATCGCGGCATTTTTGGCCATACACTGCTGATTTCCTGACCCAATATCGCCGTCCACCGATACCATCGGCGCATCGCTCTTTTTTGGCCCGGGGCCGCGTGATGGAGTGACGTCACGACGATGCCGGGTCCGGCCCACCACTCAGAGGGACGTACGCTACTACTCCCTCTGCGTACACCTTTCCTGGAGCATACCACTGTCACACCCACAGTATGACGCGGGCGGTGACACTCTGGGAGGTCCCGATACACCATGTCTGCGGCGAAGGTTCCAGCCTCACCGCTCCGGATGCGTTTCCCACAATAACATTACCTAATACAAGTCCGGGCATTATGTTGATCACATCTTCCCCCCCCCCTTTTTATTTGAAAGTCACATCTGAGCTTTTTATCACTGTCTGCGGTTTACTACACATCCTTTAGAAATTTTTCTCCTATGACCTTTCCACCTCCCGCCTCCACATAGGGGCTTGAAACTCATATATACATCCAAAAGGAGGCGTGGCACACGCGCCAGAATCACCATTTTACTGGAGACCAATGGATTTTCGTTCCTTGGCCCTCTAGGGGTCTTTTTGCACATTTTTTATTATAAATATTGGTTGTGACAGGAGGGGGGGGGGAATACCCCAGAGGAAGGCTATTGAGCCGAAACGCGTTGGGTCCCCAAACCTTCTGTCACCTACTTTTTATGTCTAGAGCTCTTTTTATATGGATTATCAAGTGAGTGCATTCGGAATTTCTCATTTTAATAAATTTTTAACGGTATTACACTATGTGGCCCTCTTTGTTTCCTCTTTAACCCCGGGTGAACATCGGGAGGATACCCACCCCTTTGACCAGGGAGACCTGTGAAGTGACATCCCTTCTGACCAGGGATACCTGTGAAGGCACATCCAGGAGATCTTGGGAGGATATCCACCCTGCTGACCAGGGAGACCGGTGAAGTCGCTTACAAGAGGCATCTATCCTTGGCTGAAGGCACCCATACCGTGACCGCAGGAGCTGCAGTGGAGCTGATCATTTAAGGCTACATTGCCTGCGTTTTCCCTACCAGTATCTGGTAAGCGTACATCTTATCCTTTATTTGAAGATTTATTTATCACCTCTGTTTTCACTCGACCGGCTGGTCCAACTATGGACTTTGGTGATTTATCCTAAGGAAACATATTGGTTATGTCACAAAATAAGTTTGTTTCTCTTGGCGCTGCATCTATGTGACTCTACTCTGGAAACAATTTGGATTTATTGTTCTTGCGAGCTGCCTTATCTAATATCCAGTGGACTCATTGCTTTTTTCTGTCTGTGCATTATAAACCTTCCGGTTTTCAAATATTAATTCATATTTTTTGGAGGTAGCGCGAGATTTCTGCATTATTTCATCTGTAAAGTCTGTGTGTCACTTTAAACATAACCGGGACTAACTGAACTACTGTTCTGCAAACATCTGTAAAGTCTGTGTGTCACTTTAAATATAACCGGGACTAACTGAACATCTGCTCTGCAAACATCTGGAATGTGTGTGTGAAACTTTAAATATAACCGGGACTAACTGAACATCTGTTCTGCAAACATCTGTAAAGTCTGTGTGTCACTTTAAATATAACCGGGACTAAATGAACATCTGCTCTGCAAACATCTGTAAAGTCTGTGTGTCACTTTAAATATAACCGGGACTAACTGAACATCTGCTCTGCAAGTGTCTGAAATGTCTACAAACGTC
>BLSH010187393.1:1662162-1690043 GCA_018402905.1 Glandirana rugosa | reverse complement strand
CCTAGTCGCCACACAATTTCAGTGGAGGGTTTTAATTCACTGGGAGGACTTTGAGCTCGTCAAAGGAGTGCCGGGATGATTACTTCTCCAGGACAACCGACAACCCCCGCATTTATAAGCGATAGACGTGGCGTATGTGCAAGAGACCCACTTCAGAGATGGCAGGCTTCCAATCCTGAGGAATAGGCATTATCCAACCGTCTACCATTCCGCATGCCCAGAAGCTAAAGCAAGAGGTGTATCAATCCTAATTTCCAGAAAGGTTCCCTGGTCCTGTACGGAGAGTATGGTAGACCCTGAGGGGCGCTTCCTCTTCTTGAAGGGAACGATAGGTACTGTGCGGGTTACCCTAGCGAATATTTACGCCCCCAACAGCCAACAGGACCTCTTCATTAGTAGGGCCGTGAGGAAACTGCTCGAGTTTCAGGAGGGTCACTTAATTTTGGGAGGTGACTTTAACACACCGCTGATCCCAGATGAGGATACTTCCTCCAGAACCTCCTCTATCCTCCCTGGCACTCGCAAACGTATTACTAAGACACTTCCTCAGGCCCAATTGGTAGATGTCTGGCGACTTTTGCATCACGGGGAGAGGGACTACACTTTTTTCTCCCCGCCTCATTCAGTCTACTCACGTATCGACTACTTTCTTATCCCTCACACTCATTTACAAGCGGTACGGGAGGCTTCGATAGGCTCCATTACGTGGTCAGACCACGCCCCAGTGTCAATAGTTTATGCCCTGACAGACACCCAAGCGTCCCCAACTAAGGTCTGGAGGCTCAATGAGAGCCTGCTACAAGATGAGGAGGTAAAGGCAGACGTAGCTAAGGAAATCGACTTATACTTCCAAACCAACCACACTGGGGAATGTGACATGGGAGTGGTTTGGGAGGCCCACAAGGCAACCATCAGAGGGATCCTTATAAAACATGGGTCGAGAATCAAGAAGAGACGCTCGCAACAACTAACAACTCTTTTACGAGACTTACAGACTGTAGAGGGCCGACATAAACATGCCCCCACCACAGGCACAGAGCGGGAGCTTATGACACTCCGCAGACAGATTACGGACCTGCTGTTTTTTAAGGCAAAGGCGGCAATACAAGTATGCCGCAGGGTGGCATATGAGACGGGAAACAAATGTGGGAAGTCACTTGCACGATCTCTCCGGGCTCAGGCCCTGGCAAATTATGTTCCTCAGATCCAGTCTAGAAATGGACAGCGGGTTAACCTCCCCAGACAAATTGCGGAAGAATTCCGCTCATTTTATGATACCCTATACAACCTTCGGACCAAACCCCCCGCCCCAGCGTCTATAAACGACTATATAGCCTCAGCTGACATGCCCGGGCTTCCGGAAGAAGCGGCAACCGCCCTGGAAGAACCCATTAGTTTAATAGAGCTGCAGCAAGCTATGGGATCGATTAAGACGGGGAAAGCCCCAGGCCCGGACGGCTTCACCATCCAGTACTATAAGACATTTTTCCCACAGTTGGGCAAACATTTGGTCGAGCTGTTTAATAGTTTGGGATCAACTGCGTCCCTCCCCAGAGACACCCTCCTTGCCCACATTTCTGTAATTCCAAAAGAGGGGAAAGACCCCTCCTCCTGCGGGAGTTACAGGCCCATCTCCTTATTGAACACTGACCTAAAGCTATTCACTAAAATATTGGCGTCTAGATTACAGCAATACCTCCCTGACCTGATCCACCAAGATCAGGTGGGCTTTGTACCCACCAGAGAAGCGAGGGACAATACTGTCAAAGTCCTTAACCTTATCCACGTAGCCACCACCTCTCCTACCCCGTGCGTCTTCCTAGGCACAGACGCCGAGAAAGCTTTCGACCGGGTACATTGGCCCTTTATGTTTGCGGTTCTGGAAAAAGTAGGACTGGGTCGCAACATGCGGCAATGGATATCGGCGATATATGCTTCCCCCACAGCTAAGGTGAGGGTGAATGGGGTACTCTCTACCCCATTCGGCATCACCAACGGTACACGTCAGGGCTGTCCGCTATCCCCGCTCCTGTTTGCGTTGTCCCTAGAGCCCTTTCTCTGTAGAATTTGTCTGAACCCGGACATCACAGGAATCACAGTGGGGAGGAACCAACACAAGGTCTCGGCATACGCTGATGACATGATGTTCTCCCTCACAAAACCTCACATCTCCCTACCAAATCTGCTGCGAGAATTTGACATATATGGAGCCCTATCAAATCTAAAAATCAACTTCAACAAATCCGAGGCCATGGGGGTCGGGATCCCTGCCCACTCCCTTGCGCAGCTGCAAACAAGTTTCAAACTAAAATGGTCAGACACGGCTCTGCGATATCTAGGCACAAACATCCCTTCAAAACTCGACAGACTCTTCGAACTGAACTTTCCCCCACTACTGAAGACAGTACGACACCTACTTGAGACATGGCACACAGGTTTACACTCCTGTCTCGGAAGGTGTAGTATAGTTAAGATGAGCATTCTCCCCAAATTCCTGTACCTTTTTCAAGCGCTCCCGATCTCAATCCCCAGCAGATATCTCAGGCAAGCGCAATCGGTTTTGACGGATTTCGTGTGGGCACATAAACGACCCCGACTACATAGGGGGATACTCTCTCTCCCCAAGATACACGGAGGCTTAGCCCTCCCGGACCTCCGCAAATATCAGCAGGCATCCCATATCACCCGACTTGTAGACTGGTGGCGGCACCGTGACTTAAAACTTTGGACACGGGTGGAACAGGCACAAAGTGACATACCGCTACCGCGTACACCATGGTGTTATCCCGCAATACCAAGCTCCCTGAAATCACACCCTCTCATAGGGCCCACAATCTCGGTCTGTTCACGCCTTCTTTCCGCAACCTCCCTAACTTTAGGGAGCTCTCCACTCTTCCCTATTCTGGGAAATCCTTCATTTACCCCGGGATACAAAGACCCAAGGTTCAGGGAATTGGCCCTTAACGGTTATTGCCAAGCATCACACTTTATCACCGATAGAGTGTGGCTGCAGTTATCGGCCCTCATGGATCCCGCTGGACCCTTCCAACTAGACTTTCTGAGAGCTAGTCAACTGACTCATTTTTTAAAGTCTCTTCCCACCCCAGATCATTTTCGTTTAAGCCTTACCCAGCTGGAGGAACTCTGTTGTGGAGAGGGCACGATGGCACACACCCTTTCAGTGGCCTATGGCCTGTTAATCACTCCGCCAGAGGACCACTAACCCCCCAGACTGTTGAAGTGGGAGCGTGACTTACACCGAACCTTCAGCCCACCACAACGCACTCACATCCTCAGATTCACTCACAAGTCTTCCATTTGCTCCAAAATACAAGAGACAAACTTTAAAATATTATCGCGATGGTACTATACACCAACGAAGTTACACCAGATCTTTGAATCTGCCTCGGACAGCTGTTGGCGATGCCAGGAGGATAGAGGAACACTATTGCATATCTTTTGGTCCTGTCCTAGACTCGAGCAGTTCTGGAGGTCGATCCGCGAAATTACACAAAAATTTACGGAAAAGATCATTCCTGATGATCCCGCATTTTTCCTCCTACACGATACTGGTGTTCCAGCAAAGACATACAAAAAATCGGTGGTTAGACACCTACTCGACGCGGCGAAGTTGTGCATCCCCTTGCTGTGGAAGTCGCAGCTTTCGCCGACAGTGGGCATGTGGATTAAGAAGGTAGAGGAAATAAACAAGTTGGAGGACCTGGTCCTCACAGCAAGACATCAGCAGGAACGTTATAAGAAGACCTGGACTTTATGGAACATGTTTGTCTTCTCTGAAGAGGGGAAGGCTCTTTTTGAGTCTGACGCTGCGGGGTAGAACTGCAGCTCATCGCACGCCTTTCGATAAGTGAAATACTTGTTTACTGGTCGTGTTCCACCCCATTCCGGGGGCTCCCTCCCCCCTGTTGTGCTTTTTTTTTTTTTTTTTTTTTTTCTCCTCTCCCCCTCTCCCCCCTCCCTCTCTCTCCTACTGGTCTTAGACTCTCTCTAACAATCTCTCACTATCTCTCTTTCTATTTCTCTTTCCTTTACAATCTGAATAGAAAAAGTAGGGTGAGTTCGAGCCACTACCTTGATTCGTTGGTAACCCCGGGAAGTGTACTTGGCAATTACATATGTCATACTTGCATAACTGTATTCCTTATGAAACACTTCATGTCTTTTGTTATGTTGTGGTCTCTGTCTCACACCTTTGGTAAAATAAAAGACTATAGATAACTTAATGTACCGTAGTGTGCTGCCATTCCACGGACGTGTGCAATTTAGAAGTGTGGCATGTTTGCTGTCTGTTTACTCTGTGTAACATGATCTTTTATATTTTACAAAAAAATGGGTATTATACTGTGCTTGTGTGCACTAAAATGTATTAAAGTGCATTTTTTGCAGAAAAGCTGCACAGATATTGTGTGACCTAAAAAATAGCAACTACCACCATTTTACTTTACAGGGCCTCAGCTTAAAAATATATTTTCTAAGTAATTTTCTAGCAAAAAATGCAGATTTTTACTGGTATGAGAGAAATGCCTTATTGTGTGTCTTATTGTATTGCATAGCATCCTTTAGCAGCAATGGAATATTTGTGCTGCTGCTTAAGTGGAAGGGGCTGGATGCTGGCAAAGCAAGTATCTTTCCTTAATATACTTTTCATGTACCCTTTAAAGCAAGCAAGTTGTAAATTTCTAAAAATTAACCACCTACACTACACTCTGTAGTTTAGTGTTCCCCTGCATGCCCCATTCAGATGGAATGTAAGTCTACGCTCCATTGTGGAATAAGTGTGTGCTGCTAATTCCATGCCCTCACTGTCAATTGCAGCAACTTGGTCAGAGGATGATCACATGGCTTAGTTTGCAAACAGCTGTCACTGACAGTGAAAGCTGCCAGTCTATTTATTTGTGCACATAGAAATAAATACTTTTCTTAAAAAGACAAAAAAATAAAATACATTTTAATATTATTAATATTTCTGTGAAGGTTTATCCAGGTCATAGAATATCTAGTAGTAGTTAGTCACATTCAGCTAGATTTGTTCTGTGAAGTTGAAGAACCTGATTTCTTTTTATGAGGAGGTAAATAAAACCTTGGACAGAGGGGTGGCTGTAGACGTGGTATACTTGGATCTTGCAAAAGCGTTTGACACCGTTCCCCACACACGACTAATGTGTAAGGTAAAGTCTACAGGCTTGGAAAGATCAGTTTGTAAATGGATAGAAAACTGGCTAAAAGACCGAATTCAGTAGAGTAGTGGTTAATGATTCTTATTCTGAATGGTCTAAGTTTATCAGTGGTGTACCCCAAGGTTCAGTGTTGGGACCCTTACTTTTCAATATATTTATAAATGATATAGGGTCTGGGATTAAAAGTACCATTTCAGTGTTTGAAGATGACACCAAGCTATGCAGTGGAATAACGTCTTTGCAGGATGTCTCCAAATTACAAGCAGACCTCAATGCACTGTCTAATTGGGCGACTATGTGGAAAATGAGGTTTAATGTCGATAAATGTAAAGTTATGCACTTGGGGGCTAAGAATATGCATGCATCGTACATGCTAGGGGGAGTACAACTGGTGGAATCTATACTGGAGAAGGATCTGGGGGTTTTGGTAGATCATAAGCTTAATAATGGCATGCAATGCCAAGCTGCAGTTTCCAAAGCAAGCAAAATCCTTTCCTGTATTAAGAGAGGTATGGACTCCAGAGATAGAGACATTATTTTGCCCCTGTACAAATCATTAGTAAGACCTCATCTGGAATATGCAGTTCAGTTTTGGGCACCAGTTCTCAAAAAGGATATCAGGGAACTGGAGAAAGTGCAGAGAAGGGTGACCAAACTAATAAGAGGCATGGATGAGCTCAGCTATGAGGAAAGGTTAGAGGATCTGAATGTATTCTCTTTTGAGAAGAGGAGATTAAGAGGGGATATGATCAACATGTACAAATATATAAGTGGTCCATATAGTGAACTTGGTGTTGAGTTATTTACTTTAAGGTCATCACAAAGGACAAGGGGGCACTCTTTACGTCTAGAGGAAAAAACATTTCATCTACAAATACGGAAAGGTTTCTTCACAGTAAGAGCTGTGAAAATGTGGAATAGACTCCCCCCAGAGGTGGTATTGGCCAGCACAGTTGATTGCTTTAAAAAAGGCCTGGATTCTTTCCTTAATGTAAATAATATAACTGGGTACTAACATTTTTAGGTAAAGTTTATCCAGGGTGTATCCGATTGCCTCTTAGGGGATCAGGAAGGATTTTTTTCCCCTGTTATAGCAAATTGGATCATGCTTTGCTGGGTTTTTTTGCCTTCCTCTGGATCACTCTGGATCAACTGTGGATGAAGGATTGTATATGGGATTGTTTGGTTACATATAATTTTGTTTTGGTTGCACTAGATGGACTTGTGTCTTTTTTCAACCTAACTATGTAACTATGTAATTATGAAGATGTTCTGTATCTTGTCCAAGCCCATTCTTCAGTTGTAATGAGTGTGAGGAAGATACTCTGTATCCAAATAGGTAGCATTGACACATTTATCTAATTACCACTGTGAACAGTTGGGGTGATTAGACTCAACTGGTGTATGCAAGCGTCAGGAAACATGTCACTCCAGACTGCATTTTTTAACCGCATGGCAGCCCACTTTTATTAAATGAATGGAAAGTCAAATAAACAGAAATCTTCCCTCGCAGGGGGTTCCACCACGATTGCACACACAGTTTAGCTTCCTGGCTTCCCAAACGATAAGTAGCCCTCCTGGCTATAAAACAATAACTAGCCCTCCTGGCTATCGGTTGTGTCAGCTTCATGCTGCGTGATCGTAGGCCACATCTTCCTCCTTGCAGAACATGTACCAACACACTGCCACCTGCAGTCTTGGACACTTGTAGACCACCTGTCTTTCTCGTGGAGCCATCTCACCCTGGAACTCTCCTGTCCTACACCAGACTTCCTGTCTCTCAGGGCAGAGCTGTCTCCATGTGAGCCCTGAGCCCTCTTCCTGTCAGGACAACGAAGCCAGGGCACAGGTGTGCAATTAGCATCCATGCCAAAATCAAGCATGTATTGCCAAAGCACGATGTGACACAGGGTCGCCTCTCTACACCATGAAAAGACAAATGTTATATTTGTGGCAGAATGGGATGTGTGAAAATTGAGAAACCAGTTGTCCTCACACTTGAAATAGGTGGTGTTGAGGCAAAAGTTCAGCAAGGATCATACTTGGTCTGGTTTGAGTTTTGTTCTACTGTCAGGAGTCGTATCTTCTTTTGAATGTTTAAAGACTCAATAGCCTCTGCAGTTGGTATACAAGTGAAAGGGGATGTGACATCATAGGACACCATTGCCTCTTCTGGCTCTAACTGCAATCCACATACATCGTTGACAAATTCTTTGGCGTTCTAAATATGGTGTACCACGTACTATGCTGAGATGGTAGCTACAACACTACGACTTTAAAGACAAAAAGCACAGACACCTGATGGGTGCTTTGAAAGTTTGTGGATCCCCAGACTAGCCTTTCGCTAATCCATCCACAAGGCCAAACAAAAACACAGGACCATTGAACAGGAGGGGGAAAAGCAGAAAGCAGCATACTATAGTCCTCTCGTATGTAGCTGGAGTGTTGGAGGAATGTTCGTTAAATATTAAATAAAAATAAAGTGGTTCTAAAGCCTAAGGTTTCTTTTACCTTAATGCATTAGGATAGAAAACTAACAGAATCAACCCCTGCCCCCCTTTAAACTTACCTGAGCCCATTCCCTAATCTAGCGATGCGCACGAGAGCCAAGGCTCTCCTGGCTTTGTGCCTCTTGTCTGTGAAGAATGATAACAGTGGGAGCCATTAGCTCTCACTGCTGTCAATCAAATGCGGTGACAATGGAGCAGGGGGAGGAGCAATGCTGCCCAGTCTGTGTTAATGAACGCAGACTGGGAGGGTCAGGAGCAAGCCCACACAAGTGCCCTCATAGGAAGCAGTTTCCTATGAGAGCACTCTCCGAACAGGAAGAGCCAGGAGCACTGGCGGGATACTCCACACAAAAAGGATCGGAGTTGCTCTGTGTCAAACCATTGCACAGAGCAGGTATGTATAACATATTTATTATTTTATGAAAGAAAAGGAACTTTCAGGCTGTGTTCACACTACAATACACAGCAAGTTCACAGCAAGGGTCTGGTGCGTCCCCATTCACCATTTCAGGTCTGATTTCAGACAGAATTTTGGGCTGAATTCGGACCTGAAATAGATCCAAAAGACGCACAGGCCTACTGTGTATATTCGCACCGGAGCCGCTGCTGAGATGTGTGAACCGGGCCGGTCACAATCTCCTGCTATGTGAATTGGATGCTGAGAAATCCGCATCCAATTCGCAATAGTATGAACCCAGCCTTAATATCACTTTAGCCAGCGGTTCTCAATTCCTGTCCTCAGGACCCACTAACTGCCCAGGTTTACAAGATAACTGAAATATCACAGGTGATATCATTTGCTGCTCAGTGGTTGCAGTATTCTAGTCTGCATCTCCCCAAGGTAACACTTAAAATCTGGCCTGTTAGTGGGTCCTGAGGACAGGAGTTGAGAACCACTGCTGTAAGCCTAGCAATACACTGGGACAAAAACGTGCACATTCAAAAAATCCAAAACCCAAACACAAGTGAAGTAATTTGATATTTGCAGTCATTGGGGAGATGAACTCCTCCACAAATGCATGGACCAACGTTGGGGGGCAAATTCTACAGATCAAGACTTGGTGGTTTTACCACACCTTAACTTAAATGGATATTCTGACAGTGAGGTGCACATTTTGTACAGAGAGAACAGCTGGTTCACAAGGGGCATGAAAGAGGCCATCTACGTTAAATTGGAACAACCATCATTGAACAGGGGTGAGGGGCTTCAACACCATCTGCTTGCCACATATAATGCCAGTTTAATGGCAATTTGATAACATACACCTTTAGTCATGTGAAATAAATGATTAACATTTATAAAGCCTTTCTGACACCAATCAAGGGATTTTGTAACAAGAATAGGATCCCCTGTCTTCTGTAATTTTTGTTCTTCTTTTCAAGGTCAGCAGAAGCACTGTTCATTACAGAAGGGTGGAAATGCTGATTAACATAGATATTAATTGGCTTCAGATGCCCTTTCTTTCTAGCTGAACAAATTGTGGGAAGTAGTCACATTTGATCTCCTGAGTCTTTACATAATTTGAACATTATTTAACAGCCCTAGAACTGAACTCCAGGCAGATATAAAAACACTGTTTCATGAACCTGTGTATGAATGAAATGTATTATATGATATACGCAAGTGTCTGATATCATTTCCTGTCATCCCTAGCACAGGATAAAAGGATGAAAGGCAAGCAAAGTGGATGATTTAACAGTGTGTTGTCCAATGAGAAGCCTGCAGGCATGTAGGGTACAACTCTGTAGCAGTGAAAGTGTATGCTACAACTATTTGGTGCTCCATTAGAGATCAATTCTTCTATTCAGCCAGCAAGTGAAGCTCTCAGTGATTTTTTTTTCTCTGTCACTTGCTATGAAAATCCTGTTATTTACAGGACATACACACCTCCCAAGTGAGACGGGAACGAGGGACACCTATTAGCAAATGTATGTAGGCATAGGACACACTCCCTGCCATGCCCCTTGAAGGAGAATTAAACAAAAAAAATGTTTTAAACCCACAAGTGTTTTTTTTTTACCACTACTGTTCCTTTATATTGGCTTTTTAAATTTACAAATGCAGCAATCTAGAAATTGGATGACAAGTTTAGCACTGGAAAACCCTTTTTGGAAGATAAAAAGTGCATTTTATATACACAACTATATACAGTAGATCAGACCAAAATGAGGGGCAGAGGGACTTGTTCCGAATCAGGTACAGCCCCTCAAAATCAGGGACAGTTGGAAGCTATTGACATATTAGCTGCAAACTAAATTTACACACACACAGTTGAATGTGTCAGAGGAGTGATGAATTCATAATCAAAGGACTCCATTCCAGGTTTCAAGCCATAGTCTAGGAAGACATATATCCTATCACCTATAATTACCCAAGTATTCTGGGGGCTCCTGTCACATGCTATCACCCTGTTTGGACCATGAGTTGAACGCTGGTTGCTACTAGGATGTGGGTTTGAAAGAGAACATGTGTGTCTCCTTGCTGGTGTCCAGCCTTGTGTTCCACTACAGAGCCACAGGCTGACTTTTTGCTTCCTGGCACAGGCAAAGAAAACCTCAGGTTTATTGATAAAAGGTTGCATGTAAAAAACAAAACAGCAAAATAAATCCTTGCTCTTATTAGAAATCAGCATTCCTTACTGAGTGGTGTAGGGCTTGTTCCAAACACCCACAAAACAAAGTTATTGCAAACCTTTTCTCAACTTCAACAGCCAAAGTTCCGTGTGTCAGCTTTCTCTGGCTGATCGCTCTCAGAGTCCCAGAGAAGCTTTGTTTTCTTCCTGGTCTATTTAAACAACACCTGCGAGTGGACACTGGTGGATCTGAAAATCCTGTCTGGAACCAGCTCGGCCATGGTGACTGGGAAAACCCGGGACGGTCTTCTCTTTAGTCCAATCCAAGTGATCGCATGCGAGGTGACAGATAGCATCTGTCTACCATCTCGTCTCGCATAACATCACATATCCCCCCCCCTCTGCTCAAGCCCCTGTGGTTGAGTAACTGTCCCAACCATACAGTGGACCCGGGAAAGGGCATCTGCATTATTTTGGAGCTTTCCCGCCCTATGCTCCACTGAGAACTTGAATGGCTGTAAAGCCAGAAACCACCTGGTCACCTGACTATTTTTTTCCCTGTTGTCACACATCCACTTCAGGGGGGCATGTTCAGTGACTAGCTTAAACCGTCTTCCTAACAAATAGTATCTCAGGGCCTCTAAGGCCCACTTGATAGCCAAGCACTCTTTTTCGACAATGGCATAATTTCTTTCATGCCTGTTCAACTTTCCGCTCGGTAGATGATTGGGTGTTCCTCACCGTTTCTGATCTGGGACAGCAAAGCACCCAGTCCCACATCAGAGGCATCCCTCTGCACGACAAAGTCCTTTGAGAAATCCGGGGTCACGAGCACCGGCTGTACACAAAGGGCTTGCTTCAACCTCTGAAACGCCTTTTCTGCCTCTGGATTCCATTTCACCATGACCGACCCTCTACCCTTCGTCAGGTCTGTTAGAGAGACAGCAATGGTGGCAAAGTTGGATATGAAATGCCTGTAGTAACCCGTGATTCCCAGGAATGCACGCACTTGCTTTTTAGTTAGGGGTTGGGGCCATTTTTGGATTGCCTCAATTTTATTGGTCTGTGACTTAACCAGGCCCTGACCAATAATGTGGCCAAGGTATTTGGCCTCCTCCAAGCCTATGGCACATTTCTTTGGGTTGGCCATGAGCCCTGCTCTCCGAAGGGAATCCACTACTGCTTGTACCCTGGGCAAATGAGATTCCCAATTGGAGCTGTGGATGGCAGCATCATCCAAATAGGCGACTGCATAGGGACGATGTGGCCTTAACGTTTTGTCACTCATTCTCTGGAAGGATGCAGGGGCCCCATGCAGACCTTGGACATGCTATTCAGCTTTCTAAAATGGTTACAGAACCTGATAGTGCCATCGGGCTATGGGCCCAGCACTATGGGGCTCGACCAGTCATTGTGTGACTCCTCTATCATGTCCAACTCAACATATTCTGGATTTCCTTTGCAACTGCCTCATGCCTAACCTCAGGTATTGTCATGCACCTGGTGGTGGAGTCTGTCTTGTGCAGGGAGCGACCACTCTTACGGCCCTGGTTCGGGAACCCCTGGTAGAGCAGACAGGAGGTTCGGGAGCACAGGGGGGCACGAGGGTTGGACAGGATCACTGGTGATTGTGTGAAGGGTCCAGTTGCGGCTCGCGCAGTAGTAGAGTGGTGGTGCAAGCTGAGGTCGTCAACTGGCTGGCAAAGTGGTACAGGTGGAGTAGGCAGAGGGGTCATCAGGTGCAGGCAAGGTCATCAACAGGCAGGCAGGTGAAGTACACAAGGATCAGGCAGGAGAATGGTCGTGGGCAAGCTGGGGGTTGGTGCAGGTGGTGATCAATCAACGTCAGAAACAAGCCGGGTCACAGGAACAGGAAATCAGGATACAGACTACTCAGGAACACTCACACGCTGTAGAACGGACAGCATTTGCTACAGGAAGCAGGACGTTTAAATAGAGCTGCTCATCCAGGAAATAGAGGAAACCACAATCAAATGCAATTAACCCTTAGCACCGTCTTTTCCTAACAGGCATTCTATAAGGCTTAACATTTATGCAAACACCTGGATCCGTAATTATGTCATGCTGGATCACTATGGTCAGTCCGGGTAAAGGGGAGAAACTCTCTAACATCATGTTGTTGTGCCACTGACAAGGATTCCGTTATGGGGTTGTCAGGTGTCACTGGGACGCTGTCCTTTTGAGGTGGGGACACGGCCAATAAAGTCTCTCTGTCCTTCCACGGTTTTAAGGGATTCACATGATAAATAGGCATGTGCAATTCGTTTCGTTCCAAATTCATTTTTTAATTAATTTTTCAAAATTCTGCAATTCGGACGAATCAGAATTTCCAAATTTTGAATTTACGAATTAGTTTTTTCAAATTCGAAAATTTGGTAATCCGAATACTACAAATTCGGAAAATCAGTGAAAGAAAAAGCCGAAATTCGAAAATTCGGGAATCCGAAAATTCAAAAATAAGAAAGAACATTTGAAATAATAACTAACTAATAAATAACTATTCAATTATAGGTATTGGAATTTCCTTGAGAATATGGCTGTTAGTGATAAATTTCGTATTTAAGTTCACTAACAGCCAAATTTTCACGGAAATTCCAATACCTATAATTTAACAGTTATTTATTAGTTAGTTATTATTTCAAATGTTCTTTGAATTTCCGATTTTTTACTTCCGAATATCGAATTTCGGCATTTTCGAATTGCTGAATTTGCGAATTTCCGAATTTCGAATCCCGAAATTTCAAACGTCCGAATTTCCAAATTTTTTGAATTCCTGGATTTCTGAATTCCCGAATTTCCAGAAAAATAAAAAAACAAATGGAACGAAAACGAACAAATTTTTCGGCCGTGCACAAGCCTAATGATAAATTTGCTCCGGTTTCCTTTTCCCTGGCTGGTAAACTCTGTATTTTACCTCCCCTATTCTTTCCAAAATCTCAAAGGGACCCTGCCACTTTGCTAGGAATTTACTTTCAACAGGGGGGACCAGTACCAGCACTCTGTCCCTGGGGTTGAAAATCCGGGTCTTGGCACCCTGATTATACATCCTCCTCTGGGCTTGTTCCATATTGTTAGAGGATGCCATGTACTTTCTGGACTTTTTTTAGCGCTATTTGCGCGTTCCACCCGTGCGCATGCACGCGCCAAATGGCTCTAGTTCAGTTGTGCACGCCCTGCAGCAAGTGCTGTCTGATCTACAGCGTCTAGTGTGTGTTCCTGATCTACCTGTACTCTGATTATCTGTTCCTGTGACTGACTTTGCTGATTTCCGCCTGTACCGACCCCTGGATTGCCTACGACCACTCTCCTGCCTAGCCCTCCTGTACTTCTGCTACCTGCCTGTTGACGACCTGCCTGAACCCTACCATCCATCTGCCTGCTCCTTCTGTACCGCACTGCCAGCCAGCTTCACGACCCGGCCTGTACGACCACGCTTCTTGTGCATGAGTGCACCCACGGATGTCCTACCAACACCAGTGACCCAGTCCGACCCTCGTGCCATCCTGCACTCCCGAGCCACCTGTCTGCTCTATCAGAGGTTCCCGAGTCAGGGTCGTAAAGGAGGTTACCCAGTGCACTAGTCAGACTCATCCACCAGGTACGTGACACATATGTTCTCATACCAGGGGCAGGACGGCTGCGTTTCGATCCTGTATCAAGGAGATATGTTCTATGACACTGGGGGGCCTCTCCTTCCCACGTTTCTTTGGCGACATCTAGCAGCCCCCTGGGATGTCTACCATACAAGAGTTCAAGTGGGGAATAACCCGTAGACACCTTCTGAACCTCTCGTATGGCAAACATGGGATATGGTAGCACAAAAATCCCAATTTCTCCCATCTTTGTCAACCACCTTTTTCAACATACTTTTGAGTGTTTTGTTAAATTGCTCCACAAGGCCATCTATTTGGGGGTGGTAGACAGAGGTATGGAGATGGGAGATTTTGTATAACTTGCACAGTTCCTTAGTCACTCTGGACATAAACAGGGTGCCCTGATCTGTTAAGACCTCTTTTGGGATCCCCACCTGACTAAACACCTGGACTAACTCCTTGGCGATAGTCTTAGCAGAGGTATTCCGCAAGGGTATGGCTTCAGGATAAGCGCGTCGCATAGTCCAGTATTACCAGAATGTGCTGGTGGCCCCAGGCAGACTTTATTACTGGCCCCACCAGATCCATGCCAATTCTCTCAAAAGGCACTTCAATGATGGGTAGGGGATCAAGTGGACTGCGAAAATGGGGCAACGGTACCGACATTTGACCCTCGGGGCATGATTCACAGTATTTTCTGACATCTGCATACATCCCAGACCAGAAGAATCTCCGGGTTATTCTCTCCCTGGTCTTCTCCATACCCAGATGTCCCCGTATTATATGACCATAGACCAAGTCTAGCACCATCCTGCCATAGGGTTTGGGAACCACTAGCTGTTCTACCTCGTCCTCACTGTGTTTTACCACCTGATACAGAAAATTGTTTTTACAAGCCATGTAGGGAAAAGACACCCCCAATTAGGATCCACAGGCTCCCCATCCATCATCTTAACATTCTCTCTGGCTCTAATGATGGTGACATCTCGCAATTGCTCTGTACAAAAATCATCTCTCCTGACCTCTAAGTCAGGTACCACGTTCTATCCACTCTCACTGTTAGAGTCAGAGATGTTTTCTGGGTCATTAACCTCCAGCTGGGAACTGGCTTCCAGCTCCTCCTGCTCCCCAGCCATTACCGGACAAGGAAGAGGGTCTCCTCCTTCCTTGGTCACACCACCAGTCTCCCCTTCATTTCAGCCATCAAACGGCTCTGTTGTGAGTTACCGTGCCTCCCCAGCAGGGGGAGTTCCATCCACCAGACTCCCTTTGCTTTCCCATAGCCTCCAAAAATGGGGAAAGTCTCTCCCCACTAGGGCTTCATGAAGCAGTGAAGGCTGAATGTGTCACCCTGCCCCAGGGAGTGTGTCACGTACCTGATGGTAGAGTCTGACTTATGCAGTAGGCAACCGCTCTTACGGCCCTGGTTCCAGAACCCCTGATAGAGCAGACAGGGAGTACTGGAGCACAGGGGAGTACGAGGGCTGGATTTGACACAGGTGATGGTAATATGTCGTCCAGAAGTCCATGCTAGACTGAAGAGTAGTGATTCAGGCTGGGTCAGTAACATGCGGGCAAAGCAGTACAGGAGGAACAGGCAATCAGATGGTCGGGTGCAGGCAGGGTCGTTAACAGGCAGGCAGGTTGAGGTACACAGGAATCAGAAGAGTGGTCGTAGGCAAGCCGGGGGTCGGTGCAGGCAGAGTGCAGGCCAGGCCAGGATGGCCTCCACCTTTCCTGTCTCCTCCCACCTGGTGTCCCAGGTACTGGACATCAGTCATACCGATCTGACACTTGCTGGGCTTGACAGTCAGATTGGCAGCTGTCAGTTGGTCGAGGACTCGTGACAGGTGCACCAGGTGTTCCTCCCAGGTAGGATTGAACACCGCAATGCCGTCCAGGTAAGCCATGGCAAAGGTTTCCAGCCCCTCCAGTAAGTCATTCATGGCACTCTGGAAGGTAGCTGGGGCATTCTTCATCCCAAACTGCATGACGGTAAATTCGAACAAGCCGAATGGGGCGACTTTTCCCAAGCTTCAGGGACCAGACGAATTTGCCAGTACCCTCTGTTCAGATCCATGATCGAGATATAGCGGGCCGCGGGCCAGCCTATCCAAAAACTCATCGCAATCTTGCCCTCCCATTAGGTCCAGGGATCCTCTTACCCTCCGTCCGTACAACAGCTCAAATGGCAAAAAGCCTGTGGACTCCTGGGGCACCTCTCTGTAAGCGAACAGATGAGGCAGGTACTTTTCCCAGTCCTTACCCTGGGACTCCACAAAGGTGCGCAGCATTTGTTTCAGGGTACCATTGAAACTCTCGCCCAAGCCATTCGTTTGGCAGAGAGCATGCATCAAGTCAGACACAAACTGAGGGCCTTGATCGCTAATGAGCTCGGCCGGGAATCCCACTCTTCTGAAGATTCCCAGCAGAGCTTCAGCGACCTTGTTTGCACGGAGGGAGGAGAGAGCCACCGCCTCTGGTAACACGTGGCATAGTCAACGACTGTCAGGATAAAAGTTTGCCTGAACTGTTGGGGATGGCTAGAGGCCCAAAAATATATACTGCCACCCTCTTAAAAGGTTTGTCAATCACAGGCAAAGGTTTTAACGGAACCCTGTGTACGCCTACCTTGCCAACTCGCTGGCAAGTAACACAGGACCGACAGTAGTCAGCTATGTCCGTCAGCATGCTGGGCCAATAAAAGTTATGTATTAACCGACCCCGGGTCTTAGAGATCCCCAAGTGACCTGCTAGGGGGATCTCGTGAGCCACCTTTAGGAGCTGTCCCCTGAATTGACTGGGTACAATCAGCTTCCTGCTACCTAAAGCAGTTTTGTTTCCCCCTGTAGACAAACTCTCCGTGTACAGCTTTCCTTTGTCCCAGTAAACCTTTTGTTTGTCATTCATGGGGGGGGGGGGCTATCAGCGAAACTCCTGAGCTGTGTCAGTGTTTGGTCTGTCTGCAGTGCTGCTTCAAAGGCGGAACCACAAGTCCCAGCCAGCAGTCCCGTGGAAAACTAGGACAGCTGCTGAGGCCCAACAGAGGTGGAGTCCACTGGGTCAGAACACAGAGAGGGCCCAGAGACCTCCTCCTGCTGTTCGGCGACCCTAGCCTGTACCTCTGCAGCTCTTGCAGCACTGCGAGTGACCACCAGTATTGGTAACACATTGTCATCATTATCAACAGTACATTCAACAGGTACATTTGTAGCATCATTGGCACATACATCATTTACCTTTACAATCAACGGTGTATTCTCCTTTCTCTGAAGAAGGAGAACCTTGCATTTCCACTCCCCCCTCCCCATCCCCAGGTTGCCCAGATATCAAACCCACATCTGTACACAGTACCTTAGAGGGTTCAAAGGTTTCCGAGGGGTGTTCTCAGCAGGGGCATAATAGGAGACAAGGGTCCCCAAGTCAGCACCCAGCAACACAGCAGTGGGAATCTCCTCAGAAACTCCCACCTCTCTCATCCCACTCCCGGCACCCCAATCAATGTACACATAGGCCCGGAGTATGCGGGCGGTGACTTCAGCTCCGGTGTCCTGGAGACCCGTTACAGACCGGTGACCCACGATGACTGGCTGCAAGTTGGCATTGGGTCCTTGAGGTCTCCCACTGATGAACAGCACAGCGGAAGGGTTGCTGGGCGATTGGCCAGATGATATCGTCTTCTTCTGCTCGGGGCACTGTGTTCACAGATGGCCAGGCTTGCCACAGGTGTAACAACTACAGTGGTCATTCAGGGCGGGCTTGATGCCAGGGACTGCAGGTTCAGACCACTGAGAGGCTTGGTTAGCCGGCAGAGGAGGGGTCACTACGTGCAATTTTCCCCCTTTCCAGCCATTCGGTGGAGCTTTGCGTTGGTCCGATACCCAAGTACTGACGAAGGTATCGGCCAGTTCTGCTGCGGCTTTAGCAGAACCGGGCTTCCGCTCTAACACAAACTGTCTGTCGTCTGGAGGACAGATGTGCAGAAGCTGATCTTCAATCATGAGATCTTCCAGGGCCTCAAAAGAGGTAGCTTTCAGGCCCCTAATCCACTGTTGGAATGTGATACGTAAACGGCTCACCACATCCATATAAGAGTCCCCAAGCCCCTTTTGCAGGGACCTAAACCCTTTTTTTTATACTTCAGGGGTTAATTGATACTTCTGAATGATTGCTGCCTTAATGGCTTCGTAATCTTCGTCCTGCTCCACTGGCAGGTCGACATACACGTCCAGGGCCTTGCCTCAAAGCCCTGGCATCAGGTACCCAGCTCATTGTGCTGGGGGCAAATGGTATTGACGACAAGTTTTTTCAAACAACAGTAGATACACATAAATGTCACTGTCCTTTTCCATGACTGGAAATTTAGCGGCTTGCAGCCAGAGAGGTGTCCCTGTGCTCTAGGGATCCGGGATTCTGGGCCTGTCACTGGAGTCTCAACATCTCCAGTTCGTGCCGACGATCAGCCTCCCTCTCAGCCTGGCATTCTGCAGCCTCTCTCTCAGCTGCAGCGCGGTGTTCCTCTCTCTCAGCCTGCCGTTCTGCAGCCTCCCTCTCAGCCTTGTGTTCCAGAAACTGCAGGTACAACCCAGGATCCGTTTTGCGGAGGAGCTGGAGTGTTTTCTGCATTTGAGGAGAGTCTCTGCAGTTTGCAGGCAATCTGGGGCTAGCCTGCTCCTGCTGTGGCCTGGAAGGGACATTCAGTGGTATTCCCGTTGCAGTCTCTGTGTGCTCATCCTGTGAGGCCATCGAGTCTGAACCACTTGCCTCTGGAGTATCGGGAACTCCTTCAGCTTCAAGTCCCCCCAAGTTCTGGTATGCTCGGATATCATACTCCTGTAGGACCTTTATCAGTACTTCGCGAGTTTTGTTACTGGTGTCAAGGCCTCTTGTAGTACACTCAACAGTCAGGTCATCTTTGCTCATCCTCTTATACACTGTTGGCCCAGACATTTTGCAAGCACAAAAGATAGAACAGAAAGCAGAGATAGAAAGGAGCTGTAGGAAAGAGTTGTTGCTGTATGTCTCTTTAAAAAAACAAAACATATGCATCAGCTTGTCTCTAAGGACTGTTTCCAAAAAGGTTACAATCCTTCAGTGCAGAGCTAGTTCCTAACAATGCACTGAATGCTCTTAAGGCAAAACTATCTGACCGCTGCCAACCAATATGTGATGAACACGGGTATCAGATCGCTGCCCTCCTCACCGACAGGTGGCCAAGGACCCCCTTGATCTAACACCACGCTTGTCTCGAACATAACAATTTCACTCTCAGCTGCTTTCAGCACAAAGATTTCCCAGTTTGCGGGACCACCGTCTAAATGCCAGCCGCCTGAGAGCGATTGTTACTGGGCTAATTCAAACAATTAACCCTTTCTTTGCCACCACTAACCTTTGATCTGGGGTGTTAGGTCTCCAACAATTTAGCAGTACCAATTTGATTTTAGAATAACCACCTGCAACACACGCTGTCACCACAGACAGGAATATTCAGATGAATTATTTTAAAAACAGTAGCGCTCTTCAAAGGAACAGATTCGTGATAGTTGCATTAAGAGCTTTAGGGACAAGGTTAACACTTTTCAGAATAAGGTTTAATAATAAAAAGGTCAAGTTTTAGGTGCAGTAAAATATTTACAGAAAAATAAAGAGAAGGTTACAAAGCAGTGAGACAAAATAATATACAGCAGCAAAGAAACAGAATGGATATACTTGCTTTTGAAATGTCCGTGACTAATCAGTGTTTCGAAGATGATTCCCTGGTTCTCTGATGTTGGTTCATTGATGGAAATTGAGAACTAAAAATTGGTCTTAGCAGTCCCTTTTTCTCTGGTTGACAAGGGGTGGGGCCGTATGCCCCTGACCACTCACATGAGTGGGTGGATTCTTAGACTGACTGTCCAGGGCGGGCTGTGGAATACAATCTTCCCTAATTCACAAGTTGTGTATGAAAAATCATATTTCTTGATTGGGCCGCCCGACAAACCTCACATTAAGGAATTCAATCTCAACATATACAGGGCTTTAAATTAAGTCCAAGCTCGGTGGGTCTGGCACCTTCCGGGACCCTGAGAAGGGAACCCACTAGTTCCACCTCTCCTTACTATTGAAGTCCTTGACGTGTATACTCATTTTACACGGTTTGAACTTCTACATCCGAATATGTACATGTCATCGATATGTCATGTTCCTAACTGAAGTTATGAACTGTATGTATTTTAGGTAAGGTTTAAGTCAGGGATAGGGTTACTCTGAGGTTAGAATTGCCTGTGTGATTTATGAGACTCGCGTGTCCGAACATCAGTTCGGTTTATGGCTGTTAAAATAAACAGACACAGACCTCTCTTCCTGGCCTGCCATATAGCATGATCCAGATGGCCCTTTGAAGTCTATTTGGACAGGAAGGTAGGGGGTGTGTGTGTGTGTGAGGGGGTTTGTAAGCAGAGATTGACAGTTTTTAAAAACGTAGCAGGCCATCCTTGCTGACAAAATAGAATTCCAAGATGGAGTCAGCCTTGCTTGCGTCTTGCGTGTGATATGATTACTTCGTGTGTGTTACACACGTGATATCATCACACCCCCCTGTGCTTACATGCTAATGCAAACGCATATGTAAATGGTTATCGCACCACATCTCATGTGTGTCTCTAAACTGGTAACCGGTAAAGGCATTTAAAGCAATGCCTATGGAGAATTTTAAGTACTGTAGTTTGCCACCATTCCACGGACGGCCGCAATTTTAAAGCGTGAAATGTTAGGTATCTATTTACTTATAACATTATCTTTTATATTTTACAAAAAAAATAGGTATTATACTGTGTTTGTGTGCAATAAAATTAATTAAAGTGTATTTCTTCCAAAGCAAATTGTGTTCAAAAAACCGCTGCGCAAATATCGTGTGACATAAAAAATTGCCCATCATTTTATTCTATAGGGCCTCTGCTAAAAATATATATATGTATGTATATGTATATATATATATATATATATATATATATACACACATACATACATATAACGTTTGGGGGTTCTATATAATTTTTTAGCAAAAGAAGTAGATTTTTACATGTAGGAGAGAAGAGTCAGAATTGGCCCAGTTGGAAATTGGTTAACAACCAGCTGTTCTTCACACAAAATTCTAATTCAAAACGTTCTGAGAATTTACAATTCGTGAGAAAATTAATAAATTAAACGAAACTAAACAAATCCCCGAAACAAAATTAGTAACATATCGAATGTTCCGAAACAAAACACATTTTTTTGTTCTGCACATGTCTAGTGGTCTGGAGTGGGTGGCAGTCCTATCTGGATCTCAGTGGCCACTCAGCTGCCTGGGGGTCCTGTCCTGGGTCTAACCCTTTCCCCCCTCCTCCACTGTTGCCATCCTCACAGTAGGACAGAGGGAGAGAGGCTCAGCAGGTCTGGATGGAGGTCGGGAGCTGCCCCCTCTGCAGATCTGCTGCACCTCCTGCCTCTTTTCTGCTGTGTAAGGTATCATTGTGAAGGTGGGGGGGGGGCTGTGATGGGAAAGGGGAACGTGATGTAATCGGGGCTGAAGACATTGATATGTAGGGGGTGTGATGCAATCACTAAACAGCCATCTAAATATCAATTATTCACAGAATGCAATACCTCTGAATGCTAATTTAATTATAGCGGAACGTCACTATCCTATTGAGAATGTCTTTTTTCCCTTTTACCTTTGGTGTATTTATATTCTTTAGTAATATACTTACAAGCCCAGTGGATCCAGCATTGTCCTGTTCTTCCTCCTATATGTCCTATCCCAAGCCACCATCTTCCTTGTTTATGTTACAGGTTGCTGGGCCAGCTACCCCTTCCTGGTTCCTACAATCAGCCCCCCAATAAAACACCATCACAGCTCACACATGCCCAGATAGAGATCTAATGCTGTGTCTGTTTACATATTTTTCTATAGATGTCATATATCCCAGGAGACATTACTATCCTCCACTCATAGAACTATATGTAAACAGACAGGGCATTAGATCTCTGTCTAGGCATGTGCATGATGTGTGGCGCCACCTTTGTGTATATGAATGGAATGGAATTCCTCCTGTGATATGTGATGTTGATATCCCAGGATGCAGCAGAAATAAAAATAAAAAAGGTACATTTAAAAAATTAAACAAAAGTCAGCTTTTTTTTAAAAAACGAAGGGGGTTTTAACTGATCTGTTTACTTAACTCTATAAAAGCAGATTAACTACTATAAAAGCTTCTCTGGAATCTGACCAGAATAATAATGTGGCAATCAGGTTTTCTTGTTATGAATCAGCAAATATCACTGCTACAAGCAAATTAAAACAAATTGCAATCTATTTTTTTATAGGCAACAGTAATCACCAAGACATTATTTTTCAGATCTGTATTCCTATGTAAATAGCCTATCCAAATATACTAAAAAGGTAGAAGCTTGTAGTAATTTACACTATTATCCATATGCAAATTGATGCTTAATCTCTCTCACTTACTTTTGTTCTTAATGTATTTGTTCTATTTTAAGCAGTGTTATTATTTCCAGATTTGCATTTTCCCTGCATGTTCTGACTTTTTAAAGGACTGTGGAAGATGCTGGAGCTATATAAATCTATATTAATAGTATTTAGGCTGCATTCACATCTGAGCGACACGTTTTTGGTAGTTTCTGAAGCGTTTTGTCGCGCGTTTGCAAGCGCTGATGTCACGCTAATATGCACGACTGACGCTTTTATATTGAAAGAATGGCAATACAAATTGGCCAGAAACGCCCAATTCACGCTACAAAAATACCACCGGGAGTAGTTTGAGCGTAGGGCATTTGGCTTCAGACGTTTTTGAGTGGAGGTGTGAACCATCTCCATAGAGAATCATTGATTTTTTACCCTCCAGCGTTTTGTAGCTTCATGCTTCAGGTCGCTCAGGTGTGAATGGGCCCTTAGGGTCAAAATTGAGAACTGCTAAGACCAGGTAGCATTAAAAAAAATGTAACATTTCTGATAGACTTGCTTAAATAATACCAAGTAGACTGTAAACATACAAATGGCCCAGAAAATAGAAGGTGGAGATACTGCGCTAACTATATGGTGAACCTGTAAGCCGCCAGCATGACAATCATAACCAATATTGTACCAAGTGAATAAATAAAATAAAAGTGCAGCGCTAAGAAATAAGTATCTAATGGTTCTAACACCTCAGATAATTGACATTGCAACTGTGATTAACATAGACATGTGATATGCAGTAAAATTAAACATAAACAGTTATGAATATATACAATAAAGTGCAGCAAAGTGTCCAAGGTAGTAGTATTGTATACGTTATTACTTCTTCGCAATGATCAGTAAAGTGCATATAAAGTGCTTATAAAGTGCATGGTAGGACCAAGAAAAGGTGGCTATCACCCGCATGCAGTGTTATCCACCACCATGGGTATGGATGTCCCCCTATGAGTGATGTCATCACGTTATGTGTCAAGAGCTGAGTTTAATCCGTGAAGGGTGTCGACTCATGAGCTGGGAGGCATATCCTTGAATACCAGTCTGATGCTCATGAAGCCCCATAGAGGCTATTGTTTTACTACGCGTTGACCCAGATTGATTCTGGTAAGAGTACCCTTTTGGCTTTGGTGGTGGATAACCCTGCATGCGGGTGATAGTCACCTTTTTTTGGTCCTACCATGAACTGTGTTGTGTAACCTCAATGAGGAAGAGTGAACACATATGCAGTTGTTGATCGTGGACATTAATTTTTGCACTTTATAAGCACTTTATATGCACTTTATTGATCATTGCGAAGAACGTATACAATTCTACTACCTTGGACACTTTGCTACACTTTATTGTATATATTCAGAACTGTTTATGTTTCATTTTACTGCATATCACATATCTATGTTAATCACAGTTGTAATGTCAATTATCTGAGGTGTTAGAACCATTAGATACTTATTTCTTAGCGCCACACTTTTATTTTATTTATACAAATGGCCCATACTTGGGTTTCAGTATAGTAATCCTTAGGCAAGCCATACACGGTTCAAATCTGGGCCAGTTCAGCAGGAACCAGCTGAGATTCTAACCGTTTATGGGCAGGGTGAATGTACCAAGATGATCTATCAGGTTTTACCTGCAATTATCGCTAGCAGCTGCTATATCCGCTAGCAATAATCACTGCCTTCTCCTGGCGAGGACAGTTTCCCCATCCTCCCCCACCGGGAGAAGACAATGGCCCGGCAGGAGGAATTCCCGCATCAACACTGCCTGTGTTGATGGGGGGGGGAATCAAGTAAATTTCTTTGCGCAACCTGTGGCTGGCCTTATACAAGTCAAACTAATTACCATGTAAATTACTACTGCAATTAGTAATATTAGGATGTTTCTTAAAGAACCACAATTTTAAGGTTCAATTGTTTTTCTAATGGAAAGCCAGTTAGTGGTGGTTGAAATAGCAAGGAAATCGCCTTCAAGCCCAACTTTAGGCATTTTTTTTTTGTATTAAAATGGGTCTCAAGGCTGGGTAAAAAATTTAAAAAAAGCAACTCGGGCTACAACGCTCTACTTTAGTTTATTTGATATGCATGTTACATAGCATACATATATGAAACCATGGAGTCTCCACTCCAACCCGACGTGTTTTTAGAACACAAACAATACTTTCTTCAGGGGTATGATGGAGGGGATTCAAACATCTCTTTTCATAGAGAGTAACCGAATAAGCATACAACTGTATATGTTAATTAAAATAATTAGATCTGCTTCTACCAGACAGAAGGTCCCCTTGCATGCTCCTTCTCTCGGTGGATCCCAGCTGGCCCCATGGAGGTCCCCTAGATATTACCACCTCAGGTTCTGTCACCAAAAATACGTAAATCCTTAGTTGCAAAATGCCTCTTGTTTCATGGAGGGGAGGGGGGAATCAGAAGCAGCGATGGGGAGCAACAGAGAATAAGTATCTCCTCATGTGGGTTAGAATGGGACTTGTCTGTATGCTTATTGGGTTACTCTCTATCAAACCTAAGACATGTTTGAATCCCCTCCAACATACCACTGAAAAAAGAGTTTTTTGCATTCTAAAAACACGTCGGGTTGGAGTAAAGACATCATCATGGTTTCATATACAGTCAGGTCCATAAATATTGGGACATCAACACAATTCTAATCTACTTGGCTCTATACACCACCACAATGGATTTGAAATGAAACGAACAAGATGTGCTTTAACTGCAGACTTTCAGCTTTAATTTGAGGGTATTTACATCCAAATCAGATGAACAGTGTAGGAATTACAACAGTTTGTATATGTGCCTCACACTTTTTAAGGGACCAAAAGTAATGGGGCAGATTAACAATCATAAATCAAACTTTCACTTTTTAATACTTGGTTGCAAATTCTTTGCAGTCAATTACAGCCTGAAGTCTCGAACGCATAGACATCACCAGACACTGGGTTTCATCCCTGGTGATGCTCTGCCGGGCCTCTACTGCAGCTGTCTTCAGTTCCTGCTTGTTCTTGGGGCATTTTCCCTTCAGTTTTGTCTTCAGCAAGTGAAATGTGTGCTCAATCGGATTCAGGTCAGGTGATTGACTTAGCCATTGCATAACATTCCACTTCTTTCCCTTAAAAAACTCTTTGGTTGCTTTCGCAGTATGCTTCGGGTCATTGTCCACTGCACTGTGAAGCGCCGTCCAATGAGTTCTGAAGCATTTGGCTGAATATGAGCAGATAATATTGCCCGAAACACTTCAGAATTCATCTTGCTGCTTTTGTCAGCAGTCACATCATCAATAAATACAAGAGAACCAGTTCCATTGGCAGCTATACATGCCCACACCATGACACTACCACCACCATGCTTCACTGATGAGGTGGTATTCTTTGGATCATGAGCAGTCCCTTTCCTTCTCCATACTCTTCTCTTCCCATCACTCTGGTACAAGTTGATCTTGGTCTCATCTGTCCATAGGATGTTGTTCCAGAACTGTGAAGGCTTTTTTAGATGTTGTTTGGCAAACTCTAATCTGACCTTCCTGTTTTTGAGGCTCACCAATGGTTTACATCTTGTGGTGAACCCTCTGTATTCACTCTTCTCAAGTCTTCTCTTGATTGTTGACTTTGACACACATACACCTACCTCCTGGACAGTGTTCTTGATCTGGCTAACTGTTGTGAAGGGTGTTTTCTTCACCAGGGAAAGAATTCTTTGGTCATCCACCACAGTTGTTTTCCGTGGTCTTCTGAGTCTTTTGGTGTTGCTGAGCTCACTGGTGCATTCTTTCTTACTAAGGATGTTCCAAACAGTTGATTTGGCCACACCTAATGTTTTTGCTATCTCTCTGATGGGTTTGTTTTGTTTTTTCAGCCTAATGATGGCTTGCTTCACTGATAGTGACAGCTCTTTGGATCTCATATTGAGCGTTGACAGCAACAGATTCCAAATGCAAATAGCACACTTGAAATGAACTCTGCACCTTTTATCTGCTCCTTTTAAATGGGATAATGAGAGAATAACACACAACTGGCCATGGAACAACTGAGCAGCCAATTGTAACATTACTTTTGGTCCCTTAAAAAGTGGGAGGCACATATACAAACTGTTATAATTCCTACACCGTTCACCTGATTTGGATGTAAATACCCTCAAATTAAAACTGAAAGTCTGCAGTTAAAGCACATCTTGTTCGTTTCATTTCAAATCCATTGTGGTGGTGTATAGAGCCAAAAAGATTAGAATTGTGTCGATGTCCCAATATTTATGGACCTGACTATGTATTCTATGTAACATGCATGTCAAATCAGCCGTTTAACCACTTCAGCTCCTGAAGGATTTCCCACCAGAGCACTTTTTGCGATTCGGCACTGCGTGGCTTTAACTAACAATTGCGTGGTCGGGCGACGTTATACCCAAACAAAATTTGCGTCCTTTTTTCCCCACAAATTGAGCTTTCTTTTGGTGGTATTTTACCACCTCTGCATCATTTCTGATCACCGCTATAGAAAAAAAGCGTAAATTTTTTGCAAAAAAAAAAATATTTCTTACTTTTTGCTAAAATACATTTATTTATTTATATTCTTCCTCATATTTTTGATGAAAAAAAATGGAATCGGCGTTTATTGATTGGTTTGCGCAAATGTTGCCACGTTTACAAACCACGAGAATTCATTTCATTTTCATTTTTACAATTTTTTGTACTGTGGACTGTAATATTGGGGCAGACATGTCAGACATTTTTGACACTTTTTTGGGGTCAATGACATTTATACCGCGATGAGAAGTTTAAATATCAACTGATTACTGTATAAATGTCATTCGCATGCCTATTACTCAGGACTGCAAATTAATTGGGGCAAATCGCAAATTCTACCTATTGACAGTGAAGCACAGGCGCCCTACCTTTGAAATGGGCATCCAAGATCAGATATCTGGGCATAGAGATATCCCCGGACACCTCAGACTATTGCACCCTAAATTTAGTACCATTACTCGAAAACATGAAGGCCAAACTGAAGGCATGGACAAATCTGCCCTGTCTCTCATAGGGCGCATAAATCTGTTCAAAATGAAACTGCTGCCCGGCTTTCTATATGTACTCCAGCACGCGCCGGAGTGGATCCCCAAAAAAAAATTCAAAACAATCAATTTCAGTCTGATAGCTTTTATATGGGGCGCACAGCAACCAAGATTCAAACTGACAGTTTTACAATGCCCATGGCTGCAGGGGGGCCTGGCCTGTCCAGACCTCTATAAATATTTCCTGGCAGCCATGCTTACTCATGCCCATAACTGGATCCTGCAGGATGGGACTAATGCAGCGGTGGCACTAGAGGCTGCTTATGTAGGTTCTTTTGAGCAGGGCTGTAGATAAGGGGGGGTTTGGGGTGTTCAAACCCCCCCCAGAGCATCCTGCCAAAAATAAAAAGTGTCTCTGCCCTGTCGTCTCTCATGGCGCCAGCACTGCAACAACAAACAGCGGAGCTACGAGACCCCCCC
>BLSH010187393.1:1622611-1657497 GCA_018402905.1 Glandirana rugosa | reverse complement strand
GGTCGACAACGACATTCACTGTGTAATAACAACTTTTTAGTAGAGGATCAAGATTTCCCTCTCAAAGGTCGACAACCACACTCGTCACGTAAAGAACGTGGTTTTATTTATCAGGTCGATGCAACCATAATTATTTATAAATGTGTCCCGATGTATTATGTAAACGCCCGGGTTACTCCTCTCGTTTATTCCCTGCACCAGTACCACGACGACGACTACGACCACGACGACCACAACCACCACAACCACCACAACCACCACAACCACTTGGAGGACAACCTTCCTCTCCTGCACCAGCTCCACACGGTCGATGTGCGTGTTCCCTTTGTGGAAGGAGTCCATCGGTTGTCTTGCCAACACCACCAACACCACCAACACCAGCAGCACCAGCATCAGCAGCAGCACCATGACCACGTCCCTTATTTGCTCTCCTCATTGGGCCCGCAAATGTATTATGTAGCCCTGTGTAAATATTTATTAATACCAACGTAGCTGGACTATTTATTTTGGTGCAAGAAATGCACTGCTCACACCAACAGCTGGAAACTCTCCCTTTAGAACTAGGAGATGATTTTTCAACAATAATGTGTCACTTACAGCAACAGCTGGTCCTATAGGAGTAGGCAATGGTTTTTGAACAAGAATCTGCCCCTCTAAGCAACAGCTGGAAACTCTCCCTTTAGAACTAGGAGATGATTTTTCAACAATAATGTGTCACTTACAGCAACAGGTGGTCCTATAGGAGTAGGCAATGGTTTTTGAACAAGAATCTGTCCCTCTAAGCAACAGCTGGAAACTCTCCCTTTAGAACTAGGAGATGATTTTTCAACAATAATGTGTCACTTACAGCAACAGCTGTAACCTGGCCCTATAGGAGTAGGCAATGGTTTTTGAACAAGAATCTGTCCCTCTAAGCAGAAGCCTCTACCTAGTGAAGTCAGATCGCTCAAAGCAGCAGTATGTGAAATCTCAAATTACTCCCACAATCTGATCATTGTGTACGATCCCACAATCTGATCGTTGTGTACGATTGTAACGATCGTTGCGTAAGGCAGAGTTTATTCTGCAATCTCCAACTCTAAGCAGCAGTATTTGAAATCTCAAATTCCTCCAACAATCTGATCGTTGAGCACGATTGTAGCGATCGTTGTTTTATGCAGAGTTTGATATGCAACTCAAAGCAGCGGTATGTGAAATCTCAAATTTCTGCTATCTGTCCTCAGAGCAACAGCACAGCAGTAGTAAAGTAATCTATCTCAGGATGCAGGATCAGATGTTGTTAAAATGTCTCTAATCTCTCCCTGATGCCGTCAGCTACCTCTCCCTACAGCTAACCCAAGAGCATGTGACTGCAGCATCAAGTGACTCCAGCTTATAAAGAGGCTGGGTCACATGATGCACTGACCAATCGCAGCCATGCCATTAGTAAGCATGGCTGTGATGGCTTCTAAGGGCAAACCAGTGAAACGCTGGTTGATTGGCTGCCCTGCAGCTTCTCAACACGTGGAGTAAAATACCAGAACCCCGGACCGAACCCGAACGTTTTTTGAAATGTCCGTGTTCGGGTCCGGGTCCCGGACACCCGAAAGTTCGGTACGGACCCGAACGTTACAGTCCGGGTTCGCTCAACACTAGTGGGGAGGAGAGGTACAGTCCATGCTGAAAGTCTGGAACCTGTCACACAGTAAGTAAATGACGTGTGTGGTGTGGGGGGACACTGACAGCACCTGTTATGGTGATCAGGAAGGACCATTGTGAGTGTTCAGCAGACAATCTACAGGTATAGGAGATAAGACAGTACATGGATGGTCTCTGACCATCTCCTGTAGTACAACTGCAGTCTCTGACCATCTCCTCCAGTATGTCTGCAGTCTCTGACCATCTCCTGTAGTACGCCTGCAGTCTCTGAAAATCTCTTGTATGCCTGCAGTCTCTGACCATCTCCTGTTGTATGTCTGCAGTCTCTGACCATCTCTTGTACACCTGCAGTCCCTGACCATCTCCTGTAGTAGTCTGCAGTCTCTGACCATCTGTTGTAGTACGCCTGCAGTCTCTGACCCTCTCTTGTATGCCTGCAGTCTCTGACCATCTCCTGTAGTAGCCTGCAGTCTCTGACCATCTCTGTAGTACACCTACAGTCTCTGACCCTCTCCTGTACTATGTATGCAGTCTCTGATCATCTCCTGTACTATGTCTACAGTCTCTGACCATCTCCTGTACTATGTCTGCAATCTCTGACAATCTCCTGTAGTATGTCTGCGGTTTCTGACCATCTCTTGTAGTACGTCTGCAGTCTCTGACATTCTCTTGTACATTTGCAGTCCCTGACTATCTCTTGTATGCGTGCAATCTCTGACCTCTGATCTCCTGTAGTACACCTACAGTCTCTGACCATCTCCTGTACTATGTCTGCAGTCTCTGACCATCTCCTGTACTATGTCTGCAGTCTCTGACCATCTCCTGTACTATGCCTGCAGTCTCTGACCATCTCTTATACTATGTCTGCAATCTCTGACCATCTCCTGTAGTACGTCTGCAGTCTCTGACCATCTCCTGTACTATGTCTGCAATCTCTGACCATCTCCTGTAGTACCTCTGTAGTCTCTGACCATCTCCTGTAGTACGCCTGCAGTCTCTGACCATCTCTTGTATACCTGCAGTCTCTGACCATCTCACGTAGTATGCCTGGCAGTAAATGATATGCACAACCCTTTGGTGTGTCAGGGTTTGCAGTTGAGGCACTAAAAACCTCATCGGTTGGCCATCACTCAGATGCAGTCTCAAACCAAGCTATACATCCACACAAAAAAGCTGTTCTGGTTTAAAGTAGACCTTTCACCATGAAGGCCTCTTTCACACACACTGCAGTCCCTACTTGCATAGGTGTTTGTGCTCTGCTCCTTGCTAATAACACGTTCTAGGAGTTTTCTGTCTTGGTGAGTCCCCCACCTCCCCGGTCCATGGTGTGCAGGTAGTGAGATGATGTGCTGTAACCTCCAGCAACCAATCAGTGAGTGGTAATGATGTGCTTTAACCTACAGCAACCAATCAGTGAGCAGTCATGATGTGAATTGGGGGGGGGCGAAGAAAATGTTTGCCTAGGGTCCAATCAATATGAAAGGTGGCCCTGATCCTGCACCACATTGAAATTACACTGCCCTTACAATCTACAGTGGGTGTCAGTGAAATCTTAACGACAACCCTGCTTGCTACGGGGCACACAGTGCATGCTCGCTCCTGTGCTGTGTGGGTCGACGGAGCCACGCTCCATCGACCCACACAGCACTGCTTGGTTCTCCTCCCCGACCCCCCCCCCTCGCTTCACCACTTGGGACTTGGTACCTGCTGCTGAACCCCCCCAGGACAAAAAATTATCTACGGCCCTGCTTTTGAGGCCCTTAAGAATCTCCTATACAGGAGGCCTGCCGCCTCCCAGACCTTTACTGCAGTCATGAGAGCTGTGCTGAGGGCCTGGTCAGTAGCTCAGGCTCTTAGACCTAATCCCCCTGATCACTACTCACTCCTATGCTATGGCTCAATCCATCACTACCAGAGTTCGCCACCATACCTGACCCCCAAATTTGGGCAGTGAAGGGCATCAAATACCTAGAGCAGCTCTGTTCAGCTGGAGAACTGAAGGCCTTTGATACTTTAAAATCACAATTTAACCTCCCAATTGTATATTTTTTTAGATATCTGCAGCCTTTCAAATACAGTTCAAATGTCAGTCAGTAGCCTTCTATAACTCGTCCCCAGAGGATACCCTTAGAGACTATACCCTTTCTAAACCCCTCTCCAACATATACAAGACCATGTCCCCCTCCGTTCACACTGGCTTAGAGGCCCTCAAGTCTAGATGGGTACTGGACGCCCCAGGCCTGGATGACGAGGACTGGGAGGAAGTGTGGGAATGCCCTTTCTTACAGCTGGTGTCTACAAGGGATAGACTGATTCAGTACAAAATCCTCCATAGGATCTACCTAACACCTGCATGTCTGCACAGAATCTATCCCACCACTCCGGCGGAGTGTTGGAGGTGCACAGAGGACTCGGCAGATTTTCCCCACATTTTATGGCAATGCCCCAATATACAACAATTCTGGACAGGGGTAGTTTTGATCATACAATCAGTGACCACTATTCACATCCCCCAAACGGTGGGGGTCTGTTTGATGGGTCTGGTGGGCGCTCTGGCACATACCCGGGCCTCCAGGAGGCTCATTGGATTGCTCTTATTCTACGCTAGGAAAATTATTCTTCTCCATTGGAAATCGCCATCTGCCCCAACCATTGCACAGTGTAAAAAACAAATTAATATTAATCTACCACTATACAAAGCCACCTACTTGGCGAGAGGTTGCCCCAAAAAATTCCACAAGGTTTGGGACATTTCGACCGAGTACCTGGCCACCAGCTCAGGGCCTGAAGCTTCTGATTAGTCCCCTGTAATGCAGGGGTCTTGACAGATACGTCTAGCTAGCAATACCAGCACCCACTTCATTAACTTATCAAATGGGTTCACCACCTGAGTAACAGCCAAATAGGATTCAAGGATAGCTGATACCTATATTATCCTTACAACTTAAGTGACTACTGGAGTGAGAGTTCTGATATGGTGCCATAGTGGCAATATTGATAAGATCTGAGTTTAACGTTGATGTTTTTGCAATGTATTATTATGGGCCTGGGTATGCCCGATAGGCTCTGTTTTGTACCTTAAAAGTGGAAATCAATAAAAAGAATTTAAAAAAATAAATAAATGTCATTGGCAGGGAAGGGATTAACCTGCAGGGGGCAGTGAAGGGGTTAACTGTGTTCCCTGGGTGTGTTCTAACTTTATGGGGGCTGGGCTGCCAGGGGCACCAGAGATCTAACTGATTCTGAGTACAGGGATCAGTAGATCTCTGACATGCCGCCTGTCAGAACCATTCTGGTTCTGTCACAGGCCATCACAGGCCATCGCGGGTCGCCGGCGGGCATTGAGTCCTCCCGACCCACGACCCCGCACAGGGAGTGTGCCCCCTAGCCGTCATGCCCGCGAGTGGTGACTATAAGTGGAGATTTGCGGGACAGAGGCACACTGTTGCCGCTTATAGTCGCTACGTGGTCGGCAAGTGGTTACATTTTATGTATCTACCAAAATGGAATTTGTAAATGTAAATGAATAAACTTATGTGTTATTATAAACTTATCTGATGTCTAAGTTGCCTTTAAAATCCTGCACATCTTGGTGGTGTTTGTTGTTCTATTGACTACTGGGATGTTGGCAACAGATTAATAGTCTCAAATGGTGGAACTATTTTCTACTTTACTTTGGAGTCATCTCCTGCAGTACGTTTGTTCCAACACAAGATGCCATAATTTAACCAGTAAAATTGAGGACACACTATGAATAAACGTGTATCACTGCTTTGCTCCCTAAGTGTGTGTCACTATGGTACAATTTATTCATAGTGTACTGATGCAGAAAGCAGTGCGGATATCATCATGGCAAAGCCACTCTCCGCATCAGCAGAGGACCACTTCAGGATTGAGAAAAGTGAAACAGAAAGATGACCCAACATGTCATGTGACCAGCCCAAAGACATATAAAAAGGGTAAAAATAAGGGTTAAAAAATAAAAATGACAACATATACTGTGTGTGTGTGCAATTTTGAAGAATAAGTTGGCGCATGAGTGCTTGCAACAGGGTAACACAGATTGCTCTTATTGCAGATACTGAACTGATCCTATTTTATAAAAACTGTAGCGTAATTTGTATAAAAACACAAGTATCAGCTGTAACTCATGGTAATCAAGACTAGAGGGAAATAGCTCACTGCTCTTGCACTGACTCTTAAAAACAGTGTGCATCCGGCCCTTTTCAGCTTGTGTTGGAAAGAACCATTGCTATTGAGGTAGGACACAATGAATGTCAGTTCTCCAAAAAAGCCAGATAGGGTGAAATGCGTTAGCAAGGAAGGCTTTAGGCAGGGACCATTTTTATTGTCTGTGGAATAAAGCTGTGAATATTCTAATGTCATTGGTGTGCCTGTTTTTTCTATAGGGAGCTTGGTGCGCAGATGGCTACTTTTCAGCCTAGCACCTGACCTTCAAGAGATAGTGGGAGTGTTTGCTTGGGAGTGGAGGACGACGTTAATGGTTAACATGGAAGTGCTTACAGGGCTGCTAGGTGCTGCTGAATCTGATTTCCCCAGAGTGCAATATATTTTTTCCAGTTTTTGGCTTCATCATCACATCAGACAGGGCTGCAAAGTGTTTCCCCAACCATTTTGCAGTTTTGCTTAATTTTATTCTCTTTAATGTACACTTCTTCGTGTCTTATTGAGATTCTCATTGACTTTAATAACTTCTTGTCCAGATGCGTTCCTGTGCCTTTAAGGAGGATGGGCTACCTCCAAGGCAAGCCTGCCCTTAATTGCAAACGTGTGCAACTAATATCTCTGTTTTAACATTAACTTTTAGACAGGGCTGATTTGGTTTTGTTGCAGGCTAGCTGGTAAGTTTGCTGGGAAATTTTCTGTTTGTAAAGTGAAACTAAACCATGCTATCTTTAAAGCTGAGTTCCACCCAGAAGTTTTATTTTTTTTGGCATCCACTCTTTTAATACTAAATAGATGTAACCTTTTGTTTCCTTACTTTCAAACCGCCTAGTAATTAATTGTATTTTTTACTCACAATTTCGTTTCTCTCACTGCTGGACTTTGCCATTTTAGGTGAGGGCACCTGAAGCCCATCCTGGGTCTCTTGGCATCTCTTCCTGAAAGAAGTGCATGGTGGGTAACCATCATGCACTCCTCAATCTCGGTCCGCCTTAAATCGTGTCATTTCCTGTCTGGAAATAACACGACTTTACAGTACAGGGAAACCCACCCAAATAATGAGTCACATCTCCCAGGAGGCCAGGGGAAGCAGGAAGTGAGGAAAAGAGCCTAGGACCAAATAGGGGCAGATTACAGAGACCACCTAGCAGCAAGCGACTTAGGGTGAGTATAACATTTTTTTTTCCTTCAAAGGGAAGTCTATATAGGCAAAGGACTTGAATGAGGTAAAAAAAAAATTCTGGGTGGAACTCCGCTTTAAGGTCTCATGCACACTGAGGCTGATAAACGGACATTCAGGGGCATTTGGAGTTTTTTCCAGCTGCCCCTGAAGTCATATAATGTAATCTTATCAGTCCATGTACACAGGGTCCTTTAAGGTTGTTTCCAGGCAGTTGAGTTTAGAGGCTTTTTTTGGAACGCAAAAAAATGGGTTCAGACGCCAGTTCAGAGGCATTTGAAATGCCAAACGGCTTGTAAATGCTGCTAAACGCGCCTAAACGTGGTACCTCGCATCAAGGACCATTTAGTTTACAGGAGTTTATATTTAAAAAAAAATCTTTTTTTTTCAAAAACGCTCCTAGACGCGATCGCGGAGTGCAAAACGCGGAAAAACGGTCGTTTTAGACGCTGGCTTCTAGCTGTCAAAAAAATCGTTCAGGGGAGGTTGAAAAAGCGTCCCGTGTGCATGAAGCCAAGTCAAGGAAGTTACAGTCAGGGAAGCTGTCATGTTAGCTTCTGTTTAATCTGCAGTTTCCATGGTACTGAATGGTAATGTGATCAGTTGTGACACCTGCCATTTGATGGCTTGACAATTCATTTGAGAGCACAAGCAACTATGACAGTTATAATTTACAGCATTCTTTGAATGTTACTGTTCTGGGAAAACAGCTAAATCAATGGGTTTAGTTTCACTTTGGTAAAAGGTTTGGCAGAGCCAAAACCGTTCAAATATTTAAAAACTTTACTCATCTCTATTAATGGTGTTGTGGGATTTTTCAACTCAGGTACAGATACCTAACCTCATTAGCCAGTGATACCCAACCCAATTTATATTATACATCTTTATAGAGACCAGTTAAGCCTCGTACACACGATGCACGTCCAACTTTTCTCAAAATCAGCTGTCCGTGATTTTGTCTAGCGTACTGACGGTAGTCAAATTATCGTTCGACAAAGCCAAACGTAGTGTCGTGTTACGAGCGTATAAAGAGGATGCTCAGGTGAATGTGAATTGTGAATTACAGAGGCAGGTCTACATGACCGAACACTTCCTGGATTCCGAACATGCGTGTTTGTACTTACAACTTTTGTTTGTCCAACTTCTGTACAGACGAGCCCAAAATTGGATGATGCCTTGTCGGCAGACAAAAGCTTTCTAGTTTGCTCATACAACTTCTGTTGGGTGATAATTCAAACTTAGCTGTCAAATGGAGCGTACTAATGGTCAGATTATTGTATGATAGGCTGTCGTACGACAGTTTTCGGCCGATAATTGTACCGTGTGTACGGGCCATTGGACTTAAAAATGAGTAAGCTGTTTATTTTGTTGCATCTTTAGGTTAATTGCACAGATTGACATATGTCCTATAGGCTGTATCAGAATATAAAATTGACCAATCAAAAGAATAACAAGTTTACAGAAAACATAGAGTTAAATGTCTTAAGATAATAAGTTCATCAAAATGTTTTCATAAGAGGATGTTGATTTTCGTGGCTTTATGTTGCCTATTAAAAATAACAGCAAAAGACCATTTTCAGGAACTTCTTGCCATAGGTTCTCCAAACGTAAATCATGAGTTTCATAGATCGTCAAGTTCAAGATGCCAAGTGTACATGAAAGGAAGATAAGCACAGATTGCATTCTTATAATGCAGCCATTTTATAATTTTAGAAGCTATATTGTTTTCTTTTCCACCTCAATCGATAAACCCCTCCAACTGTCATTCTACTGTCTGATGAGATTGTCCTTACTCGCCATTGATGTAGTGTCACTGTACAGCAAATTATTACTTGGTATGGCTTAGCCCAGTCAGAGGAAGTCAGGCCATAGTAACAAAGTAAAACTAGTTTAAGAGGTACAAAAGATGCTTTTCTAGTTGAAAAAAGGGAACAAGCAGACATCTTATTGTGTCTGCTCTTAAGCTGGCCATAGGTGGTTCGAAATTCAGCTGGTTCAGCATGGACCAGACGAGATTCGAACCATGTAGGGGCCAGCTGCTTGTAACCAAGTCGATCCATCGATCAACTTGGGTACAACCAGCATGTTGGATTTTTACATGCAATTATTGCCAGTGGCTATAGCCGCTAGCAATAATCACTTTGTTCTCCTGGCAGGTGCGCCTCCCCCCCACTCGGAGAACACAATAGCTCTGCAGGAGAGATTCCTCCATCAACAATGGCTGTGTTTGGTGGGGGAATCAAGCGTTTTTCTTTCCTGGAAATCGTACCATCTATGGGAAGCTTTACACAGAACTCTTGCATTGAAACTTCAAGTAATAACTGGAAAGGACCGCAGGAGGTGTGTGCAAACTGACAGTTTTACTAGACAGCTTTGTCTGCATGTAAAGATAGAAAAATATCAATAAAAGAATGTGAAAAAAAGGAATTTATACACTGAATAGTGATAACATACATGGACCTAAGGCCTGTGTCACATACCTGGTGATGGAGTCTGGCTTATGCAGGGGTAACCTCTCTTGCGGGCCTGGTTTGAGAGTCCCTGGTAGTGCAGTCAGGGAGCTCAGGAGCACAGGGGGGCACGAGGGCTGGACAAGTCTCTAGTGGCTGGTAGGTGTCCCCTGGAGCTCGTGCAGGCAGAATCATAGTAGTACAGTCCGGGTCGGCAACTGGCGGGCGGTGCAGTACAGAAGGATCAGGCAAACGGATGGTCAGGTACAGGCTGGGTCGGCAATATGCAGGCGGCCAAGGTACAGGGGAGCAGGCAGAAGAGTGGTCGTGGAAGCCGGGGTCGGTGCAGGCAGAGATCAGAGCAGGGTCAAGACAAGCCGGGTCACAGGAACAGGTATCAGGTAATCAGATAGCTCGCACAAGTAATAGAACTCACACAAAAGCTGTAGATCAGACAGCATCCGCTGCAAGGTGCTGTCCTGCTAAATAGACCGTTTTGGCGCCATCGGCGCACACATCGGCGCACACGAGCGCGCGAACACGCACAGGCACGCGCAACGTGTACAATCAGCTGGAATGGCCATTTGACACACATTGCCCCCCCCCCCCCAAGGGGCAGCCTCCGGATGTCCAGCCGGGCAAGCTTAGCAGGGTAGTTCTCCTTAAAAGATCGGATGAGTTCATCCTCATGGATGTTATCTTCGGGCTCCCAGGAGTTTTCTTCAGAGCCATAGCCCTTCCATTTCACTAAGTACTGGATGTTGTTGCCCCTCTTCCGGCAACCCAGGATGGATTCCAGTTCATATTCCTCTTCGCCGTATACCAGGATTGGGCCTGGCAGTCTAGTCTTCTGCCCGGGAAAAGGATTTGGGACCATGGTTTTCAGCATTGACACGTGAAACACTGGGTGAACACGCAAAGAGGGAGGAAGCTCCAGCTCATAAGCCACCCTGTTGATCTTCCTTTTCACAGGAAAGGGGCCAATAACCCTGGAGCCCAATTTGTTGGAGGGGCAGGCTAGTTTTAGGTTCTTCGTGGCAAGCCAGACACTTTCCCCAGGCTGTAAGTCCAACTCCACCCGTCTCCCTTTGTCAAACACCTCTTTGTTATGCTCCAGGGTCCGGGCCATGGTTTCCTGGAGAAGTTTGCAGTTTTCTTCCAAGAATTTGGTAATTTCTTGTACTGCAGGTACTGCACTTTCAAGGCTGTGGTTGAGCATAAAGGTCGGGTGGAAGCCATAGTTGGCCAGGAATGGAGATTGCTTTGTGGCCGATGGACAGTGTTATTGAAGGCAAATTCTGCTAATGGCAGCAGAGAGACCCAGTCGTCTTGTGAAAATGACAAGAAGCAGCGGAGATATTGCTTGAGTGTTTGGTCCTCTCTGTCTGACCATTTGTCTGTGGGTGATATGCCGAAGAATACGCCAGTTCAATATCGAGTGAGGAGCACAGGGCTTTCCAGAACCGGGAGGTGAACTGAACTCCGTGGTCAGAGACGATGCTAGTTGGGAGTCCATGGATTCTCACTATCTCCCGGATAAATATCTCGGCCGTTTCAGTGGCTGATGGGGTACCCTTCATGGGAAGGAAGTGGGTCATCTTCGTTAGACGGTCTACTACCACAAAGGTTGTGGAGTAACCTTGGGAAGGTGGCAGCTCGACAATAAAGTCCACCGAGATCATGGACCAAGCCCTCTTGAGCATGGGAAGTGGCTTCAGTAAGCCCCAGGCCTTGGTCTTACTGCTCTTGTTCTGGGCACAGATAGGGCATGAGCTGACGTATTTCCTGTAGTCCTCATCTGTTCGTGGCCACCAGAATGATCGCAGCAGCAGTTCCGTTGTTTTGAGAGCACCGAAGTGTCCCGCCAGCTTGTGATCATGACAGGATACCAAGACCAATAGGCGCTGGTCCTCTGGAATAAAGAGCCTATTGTCATGCCACAGTAGGCCGTCTCTGGTTAGCAGGTTGGGGTCTGCCGGCCCAGGGGTCCTGGCTAAGGACTGTCTGATTTGGGACAACAGATCCCCTTGGGTCAACAGGAAATTCTGGGTATGCAGGACTGTATCAGGTATCGCAGGCTCACCGGGTTTACGGAACATCCTTGATAGGGCGTCGGGTTTGACGTTCTTCGACCCAGGCCTGCACATCATGTGGAAGAGGAAGCATGGGAAGAAGAGTGCCCACCGGGCTTGGCAAGGTCTCAGTTTTTTAGTTGCCGGAGGTACTCTAAATTTTTGAAGATCAAGCCCCCACAGCAACTTAAGAGGCATCCACCTCCAGGACAAATGGCAAGGCAGGGTCAGGGTGCCTAAGGATGGGTGCTGAGGTAAAGAGTCTCTTAAGAGTCACAAAAGCTTCCTGGGCTTCCTCAGTCCACATGAATTGTGTGTGCAGCTTGGTCAGCTGGGTAATTGGGGCGATGATGGCTGAGAGCCCCTTTATAAACTTTCTGTACAACTTTCTGTACAAATTGGCGAAGCCAATAAACCGCTGAACTCCCTTCTTGTCGGTAGTGGCCGGCCAGTCCTAGGAAAGCCGTGACCTTCTGTGGGTCCATAGTGATGCCAGTGACAGAGATAATAAGCCCCAAGAAGAAGATACTTGAACGTTCAAAATCACATTTCTCCGCCTTGGCATAAAGCCCATGCTCAGAGGCGTAACTAGAACCTTCAGGGCCCCGGTGCAAGAAATTATGAAGGGCCCCCCTGACACCTAGCCAGGGCCCTTCCCTCTTCCCACTGATCTTGGGGCCCTTTACTACGGTCCTACCAAATAAACGAATAGCTGTGTACCGAGCCTCCCATTCATTCAGAAATGGAAGTATAGTAAAAACAGTTTACTATGCTTCCGTTATGAAAGAACCTATTGGTACCAATCACTGACTCTGTCCATTCAGAAAAGGAAGGAGCCGGTAAATGACAAATTTACTGACCCGTTCCCCTCTCTCCATCATGACACATCTTCTACAGCAGCTGGCAGGAGAGAGGAGGGTGGAAGACAGCTGCTCTGCGGGGGGACCATGGAAGCACACAGGGACCCTGGGAACAGCAGAAGACAAGTAAACAGGATAGGAGGGGCGGCATATAGAGGAACCAATCTCCATTAGGAGGAAAATGGAGGGGATTGGTTCCTCTAAATGCCGCCCCCGCCATCCCTCCTATCCAGGTGTACAAGGGAGGCACATGGGCCCGCTGGAGCACAGGGCCCGGTTGCAATTGCAACCCCTGCAACCCCTATCGTTACGCCCCTGCCCATGCTGCCGAAGGCGGCTCAGGATGTTCGCCACATGCCTGCGGTGCTCTTCCAAGGTAGAGGAAAAGATTAGGATATCGTCTAGGTAGATGATGATGAACAGGTCCAGATAGTCTTTGAATACATCATTCACAAAGTGTTGGAATGTGGCTGAGGGGTTGCAGAGCCCGAAGGGCATTACCAAGTACTCAAAGTGTCCGAACCGTGTTCAGGAGGCGGTCTTCCATTCATCGCCCTCCCGGATGAGGACTAGATTATATGCTCCGCAGAGGTTCAGCTTGGTGAACACCCTTGCCGACCCTAGCCTCTGGAAGAGCTCTGGAACCAGGGGGAGAGGATAGCGGTTTTTCACAGGTTTTTTATTTAATTCTCTGTAGTCTATACAAGGTCTTAACGTATGATCCTTTTTTTCTACAAAGAATATTCCCGCTACTGCGGGAGACATGGAGGGTCAGATGAAACCTTTCTGCAGGTTTTCATCTATATAGGCCTTGAGGGCCGCCAGTACCGTCAAGGGGAAGATCCTTCCGAAGGGAACTTCGGCTCCGGGAAGGAGCTCAATAGGGCAATCTTAGGCCCTGTGGGCCGGCAACTGTTCAGCCCCTTTCTTGCTAAACACATCTAGGTAGCTGTGGTACACGGGAGGCACCAACTGATGGGCATCAGGGTCGGCGTCTGCGTCCAGACTGAGTAAAGCAGGGACCAATTCCTTAGTCTCCGGAAAGCAGTGCTGGCGACAATAGGGGGACTGGAACTTGGTTTTGCCCGTTGCCCAGTTGATGCAGGGGCTATGGGCCTGCAGCCAGGCTAAGCCAAGAATGATAGGAAACAGGGGGGACACAATAACGTCCAAACAGAGGAACTCCTGGTGACCAGCTAGGGTTGTAGCAGGCAGAGGGATGGTTTCGTGAGTAACCACGCCAGATTTGATGTTGGTGCCATCTGCCAGGCGTACGACCATCTCATGAGGCTTTGGCTGTAGGGGGATCTGATGTTGGGCCACAAAGGACTGGTCAATGAACCCACTGCAAGCGCCCGAATCAATGATGGCAGCGGTCAGGATATTCTTGCCAGGGAGCTGAAGGGAGAGCCGGAGAGTAAGGTGGGAAGAGGTACTTGGTGAGACTAGTACGTTGCCACTGATGAGTGGTGGACGCTTACCAAGCTTGGCAAGTTCTCACCACGTGTCCCGTATCCCCACAGCAGAGGCATAGGTTGTTGCTCTGACGATGTTGCCGTTCTTCCCGAGTGAGGGAAGGACGGAGCAGGCCCGATTTCCTGGGTTTGGGTTGAGCGGTGGCTACTGGAGCGACCATGGGAGCCCAGGGTTGCCTCCAGGCAAGTCATGGGGACCCTGCAGACCTCTCAGCTCCACATTATCTGAAACGCCTGTTGATCTGGATAGAGAGGTTGATTAATGCATCCAGGGTCTGGGGTACTCCCACGTGAGCAAGTTCATCCTTTAGTGGGTCAGAGAGGCCCAAGCGGAATTGATGATGGAGCGCTGTTTCATTCCACACCGTGTCAGCACTCCAGCACCTGAACTCAGCCACATAGTCTTCCGCTGTGCGACGGCCCTGCTGCAGCGTGTGGAGCGCAGCTTCTGTAGTGGTGGCCTGATGCGGATCCTCATAAAGGCGGGCCATAGCTTGAAGGAATGAGGTGAGGTTAGAGACTTCCGGGGCCCTCTGTTCCAGCAGGCGGTGTGCCCAAGACTGAGGTTCTCCTAGCAACACGGAGATCACTAGACCCACATTTGTGGTCTCCAAAGAATAAGGTGCTGGGTTGGAGGGAGAAATATAGTTCACAGGAGACACGGAAGACTCTGAACTTGGTACGGTCGCCTGAGAACCGTTCCGGTAGGGGCACTTGAGGTTCAGAGGGCATAGTCATTATGGTGCAGGCTGCAGATTGACCAGACCCGGGGGCTGTAGTGAGCTCCTGGATCCATCCCTCTAGCCGGTGGTAGTCCTCCTGCAGGGACTGGATGGCTTGGGTCAGACCTGCCAGGTGAGAGCAAAGTTCATTCACGGGAGAGGACCCCTGCGCAGACTCAGGCATAGTTGTCCGTTACTGTCACGTACCTGGTGATGGAGTCTGGCTTATGCAGGGGTAACCTCTCTTGCGGCCCTGGTTTGGGAGTCCCTGGTAGTGCAGACAGGGAGCTCAGAAGCACAGGGGGGCTTGAGGGCTGGACAAGTCTCTGGTGGCTGGTAGGTGTCCGCTGGAGCTCGTGCAGGCAGAATCATAGTAGTACAGTCCGGGTCGGCAACTGGCGGGCGGTGCAGTACAGAAGGATCAGGCAAATGGATGGTCAGGTACAGGCTGGGTCGGTAATGTGCAGGCAGCTGAGGTACAGGGGAGCAGGCAGAAGAGTGTTCGTGGAAGCCGGGGTCAGTGCAGGCAAAGATCAGAGCAGGGTCAAGACAAGCCGGGTCACAGGAACAGGTATCAGGTAATCAGATAGCTTGGAACTCGCACAAACACTGTAGATTGGACAGTATCCGCTGCAAGGTGCTGTCCTGCTAAATAGACTTTTTTGGCGCCATTAGAGAACGCGCCCAACACGCACAATCAGCTGGAACAGCCATTTTCTTGACAGCCTGTTTTGATTGCATTTATCTAGCAAGGTTACTTGCGGTAAAACCAAGGAAGCTTAGGCTTCTGTAGTGTATCATTGCTTTACTAAACAGAAAAACTGCACATACAACTGTAGGATACACAATATAACACAACTCAGCTCGGCCATCATTTGAGCTAATCAAATACTCAGCTCCCCACTTCTGGGAAGTACCAGTGGCACACGTCCTACTTTTGCTTACAGGCTTAGGGCCTTTGTGCTTTGTTAGAGCATCATTAAAATTTTTATGAGGGCTGCACACCACTCATTCAAATCTTCAGCTCTGCCTACAGGGCTCTGAACACACTTCAAAGCCATTTCAGGTTTAACTTTGATTACCCTACTTTCTAAATCTTTTGCCTTGCTTGCAGTGTCTTCCAAACACTTAGATGCCACTGGAAGCTGCTCCTTAAGTGAATCTCTTTATACTTCTGCCTTTTTCCTCTTTTCAGATTCAATATGTAGAGCATGCAGGAAGTGTAAACCAAACACAGCAACTGCCCGCATCTCTCCCTTACTGAACCCAAAACTTTTGAGACTAAACTCTGAGGAAAGATCAGAGACACCATCCCCCCAAGCTCTGTTCAAAGGAGAAGCATATCTAGCCAGCTCCTCTGCAACAGACATCCACAGACTGTCTCTGGCCCAGGTAGGAAGGGTGCACACCTTCAAGTCCTCCTGGCCACCAGAAAACTTTGTAGCCTTATTCTTCCTAAACAGTGTACGCAGCATTTTTTTCAGCACAAGCAACAAAATACACCACAGAAAACAAGCCTGCTTCAGTTGAATTTTAGCACAAATCCCGGACGAGCCCCCAAATGTTTTGCTTGCGTTTATCTAGCGAGGTTACTTGAGGTAAAACCAAGGAAGCTTAGAATTCTGTAGTGTATCTATGCTTTACTAAACAGAAAACTTGCACATACAACTGTAGGATACACAATATAAGACAACTCGTAGCTTACAAAATATGTCTACAACATGCACAATGCCAATCATTCTTTCTAGCAAAAATATAAGCATGTACACTATGTACGCATTAGGTAAACTAAATAAGATACTCAACTTAGGGGTCAAGATGTAATGTCCTTCTCTGCTCATGTTCAATATATGTTATGCATTTCCATCATTGCTGCCCTGTTAGCTTGACAGCATTTATTTTAACCACTTACCAACCGGGCCACTTTTTTACATTTGTGGTCACAAGCTAAAAACATTTTTTTTTGCTAGAGAATTACTTAGAACCCCCAAACATTATATATTTTTTTCAAACACCCTAGAGAATAAAATGGCGATTGTTTCAAAACTTTTTGTCACACGGTATTTGCGCAGCGGTCTTTCAAGCGCGATTTTTTTGGAACAATTGTACTTTTTTGAGTTAAAAAATAAGACAACAGTAAAGTTAGCCCAATTTTTTTCCATATTGTGAAAGAGGATGTTACGCCGAGTAAATAGATACCATACATGACACGGTTGAAAATTGCGCGCACTCGCGGAATGGCGACAAAGTCCGGTATTTAAAAAGTTCCATAGGCGACGCTTTAAAAAATTTTTTACGGTTACCAGGTTAGAGTTACAGAGGAGGTCTTTTGCTAGAATTATTGCTCACACTCTGGCGATCGCGGCGATACCTCACATGTGTGGTTTGAACATCGTTTTCACATGCAGGCGCGACTTACGTATGCGTTTTCTTTGCTGCGCGAGCTCTCGGGGACGGTGGCGATTTAAATCTTTTTTTTTTTTTTTTTTTTTTTATTTATTTATTTTTACCACTGTTCCTTTAAAAAAAAAAATCTGATCACTTTTATTGCTATCACAAGGAATGTAAACATCCCTTGTGATAGTAATTTATGGTGACAGGTACTCTTTTTGGAGGGCCGGGGGGTCTAAAAGACCCCCCATCCCTCCTTTGCACTTCACAGTATTCAGATCGCCAAAAACGGCGATTCTGAACACTGTCATTTTTTTAAATTTGGCGCCGTTAGCCACCGAGTAAACCGGAAGTGACGTTCTGACGTCGCTTCCGGAACTTGCCGAAGGAGACCCGATCGGAGCCGATTACGGCTTTGATCAGGTCTCCTTCCAGCCGGCGGACGCGCCGGATCGTCGCTCCGGTCTCCCGGTGGGACGGGAGGCCGGAGAAGAGCGGCGGAAGGCGGCGGGAGGGGGGGGTCCCCTCCCGCCTCCTGGGGTAACGACCGAGCGGCTCCCGAGCCGGATCGGTCGTTACCCCTGGATAGCCGACCGCTTGCTCTAAAAAATGATACCGGGATATAGCCTGCAGGTGCAGGCTATGTCCCGGTACAGCCGCTCAAACCCCACCGCCGCCTATTTACGGCGCTGGGGCTGAACCGGTTAACTTACAGACGAAATTTGGAAAAAGGACGTCACTGCTAAGGGGCTAGTCCAACACCCCCCAGACAGGGTGGGCAGATCTGGCACCACCTACCCGTGGGTGGGGGATGGGGGCTGCCCTCCTGACCTAGCTGCACGGCGCCATATTTCTGATGAAGTGGCGGAATAGGGGTGAGCACAATACAATGTAATGGATTATAAGTAATTGTGATATGGTTATGATTAAAAATATATGCTTGACATATTATGTTTGATCAGTAGATAATTATAAGAAGTGGAATGATCCTGAAGAAGCAATATAATTGCGAAACGTCGATCACCATTCCACCTTCCAATGTGTCAAATACACTGTATTGTATGTGGATGTGTATCTAAAATGTATGATACATCTCATTACACAATTTTATAAATAATGTTTTAGCTAATTGTTATCAATAAAGACTTATTTTTAAATAAACATTGGAAATATTGTGTTCACTTATGACGGCAACTGTCACGATCCAGGTGTGAGGCCAAGATATTAGAGAGCTTCCCTTGCAGCTAAGTGCACAGCTACCCTGGAGATGAGACAGGGGAGCAGTGTCCAAAGAAGCATGGGTTGCCAGTGGGATATTCCAGGAGACTTGGTGGCAGGAAGCCACAGGAACTGCTGGTGGATACTGGCGTGCTTGCAACTCCGTGAGGAGTAAGCTGGAGACAGGGTCAGAAGCCAGGCCAAGGTCATACACGGTGAGACAGTCCATACACCAGAAGGGGTAGCCGGTACAGTACACAGGAGCAAGGCTGAGCAAGGTCACAGGGCAAGCCAGGTCAGCAACGGAACAAGCCAGGAGAGTAGCCGATGAAGCAAGCCAGGGGTCAGGGCAGGAGAGCAGGTACAAGGTCAGAACAAGCCGGTCAGATAATCAGGAGATCAATCAGGATAACAGGAACACAGGTATCACAGGGGAGCTGAGAGATAATCCAGCAAAGTATTCTCATCAGTGGCAGGTTTAAATAGCCCAGAGGGCGCCAAAGTGTTAGTTACTGCACATCTGCGTGCGCCCAGCGCGTCCCTGCGCATCAGTGTGCCTCAAAGGGTCGTTCGTGCATGAATGTTTGTTCGTGCGCGTCAGCGCGCGCCCGCTCGCACAGGCGTGCGCCTGAAGTGGCCATGTTGGGAATGGGCATTAGGTGCCGTCCTTCGTCTATTTCCCTGACAGCAACCAACCAATCCAATAAAGTCCTATATGCTCTATGAGTTGGCGAGGCTTGATCTTCTCCTCAAATTTTTCTGTGTCTATATTATCTGGATGGGATTGGATTGCGGTCTCCAACACTGACCACCATACTTTTGTAAAAAAAAAAAGTCCTTCTCTGCTCAGTCCAACTCAACACGTCTCCATAGTTCTCCAGCTTCCAACCCACGTCTTGCCTCATCGTCCTTCCAAAACACAACTCTTTTGTCCTTTCACTACATGGTTCTTTCCAAAAATCTCCAGCCCCTCCCACCAACTTCCTGTCTTCTGCTCTCTAGCCGTCTAGCTGGTCTATTTACATATCAATAGAGGGGGAAGGGGGAAGCCTGTCTTCCCTTGAAAAGCACATGGCCTAAAAATCTAACTATATTATTTATTAAAGTCATTAATAGTCGTAGCAACACAAGGCTGGCCATACACGGTGAAAATTTCTTTCCTGCAACTATGGGTTGCAGGAAAGAAATTAGCATTATTCCCTCATCAACACAGTCAGTGAGAATCCGGCCGGTTGGCTGTACCCAAGTTGATCGATCAATCAACTTGGTACATTCAGCCAGCCCATCAATGGTTCGAATCTCGGCCGGTTCATCTCGAACCGTGTATGGCCAGCCTAGCTTGTTGGTCCCTGTTTCTGGGAAGGAAACACAAAAGCACAAATGCCTGTGAGTCTTAAGAAAATGCTTTAGTAGCTTAACAGCTTTCCAAACAAACTGACTAGTGATTTGCTCATTGATAGTTTTGATATTGGTTTTAATTTGAAATAACGATGCTACACCGCACTACTGCATGTCACCATACTGTTATGAATGTATTGAACTCAGATCTGTAAATACAGTCCCGATGCAGATAAAAGTGCTCTGAACACAATAGCTTCAGATTCTTATGTTACATATAAAAAACTGTAGAAGTTTATTAGACCCATCACTGTAACCCCTTTGGCTAAACCAGTATAACATCTGCCTTCATACTGTGTGCATACAATATATGGCTAGGACTTTTAATTGCCTGGGAATTAAAAGGAGCCGGGCGGGCGACTTGATGCCGCCATTAGGGGCCCCTCTGAAGGCTCAGGGCTGAGGACGTGGCATTCGGGGCTCCAGCCCCCATATCCACCCCTTGGAGACGCCCCTGCCTACAGGTAAGCTTCTAATAAGGCTTACCTGTAGGTGCCCTGCATATCTCCTAAACCTGCACGGTTTAGGAGATATACAGTGTACTGCTGTTGCCGACGTCATTCGGTACATGCGCAGTGAAGAAACAGCCTCCGTGCCGTTCCTTCACCGTGATCGTGCCGAGACTGGCGGCTCCCGCGCGCATGCACGGGAGTGACTTCACGCGACTCTGGCCAGTCACATAGTCGCAGCCCCAGAAGGAAGAGGGGCTGAAGATGGACGCTGCCTGCACAGGGCACATCGCTGGATGTCGCAGGCTTCGTTTGCAGGTAAGTGACACATAATGGGCTACTATGCGATGCATAGTAGCTCATTATGCTTCTACTTTGCAGGGGAATATTGAGGAAGTAAGCCCCATCGGGGTTTACTTCCTCTTTAATGCTTAAAAAGACAAAAGTTACAATGTGAGAGGTGTAGTCTGTATTTGGGCTGCTTGCATTTGCTTCTAAAACAAAGCCCATGGGAAAAATCTTCTGCAGAAGGCTCACCTTTTTCAGCATGTAAGGCCCCTTCCACATGGGCTGGGCTCAGTTTGAGTCCGCCTGCCCAGTGGGGAATCTGTCTGCTGATCCCCGCTGAGCAGGCGGATGGCTGGTCCGTGTCCACTCCACTTATGCAGAGCAGACACAGGCACAGCCCGCTTTCCTCTATGGGAGGTTGGAGATAAATGGACCACCTGTCCATTTACATTTGACTGCCATGCGATCTGCTAGATGGATGGGAAAAGCCACTCTATATAGGAGACAGGAGGGTCCGATCAGGTCCTACAAAAAAACTAACAGGCAAACCCGATCAGTTTGCCCATGTGAAATGGGCCTTACATGTTACACCCATATTTAGGGGGTATTGTGTAAAATGCTCCAGCTCTGCCCACACAGCCATGTCATTCGTTCACTGCAATCTGTGAACGAATGAACTACAAGTCCTGTCTACAAGTGCAACAGATGGCTTTTAGTTCTCATTGATGAGTGCCTTTGTAGTTTATTTACGCGCCCTGCAGCTTTCAAACTGATAGTCCATACAGAGTTACAGGCTGAAAGCTGTAGGGCTTGTCTGCAGGAGCCTGACATTGCACCCACGATCCACTGATCATGGGTGCAATGCTTTGTAGGCTCCTGGTGTATATTGACATGCACAGTATGGCTTGGCCTTACCCTCACAGGATTTGATTTAAAGCAGCAAGAGCCAATGGGTCTTTTTCTGTGGGGCCACATATGTGCATATCTGTGTTTGTGCTGGCAGCCCACTGCATAGCACGCTCCCAGCACAAAGACAAAGCTTTCATTTGTGTGTGATTGAACAGCGCTTGCTAATATGCTTTGTTTTGGTGCCTGTTCTTATTCCTATGTAGTGCTGCTGTAGCCCATGTGCTTTTTTGATCTCTGTGTTCAAAGTATTGATATTATTCCTACCACATAAACCATAGATTGTAGTCAATAAATTTCTAGCCAAATAATTCTATCGCATTTACAGTGCTATATACCAATAAAATAATTGCTGTGTGCCAACTGTATCATCAATATTCTTATATCTCATAGACAGGTATAACAAATCTTTTCAAGTGCTTGCCCTATATTCAACATTTATACATAAGACTGTGGTCCTTATGCGACCCCTTTGATATAATTTAATAAGTGACAATAGTGCTCTCAGGTGCTTTTATAGTGCATATATATACAAATTGTGATTTTTGGTTCTATTTATATAAAGTGCTTGTGCTTTCTATTTTAATTCAGTTTTCTTCCGTTTAATATCATTACAATTTGTGCAGTCCATAAAAAACAGTTCTTTTTAAAATCTTCAAGTGTTAATCCAAAGTGCTCGTGCCGTGACCGTGATGTAATAAAAGGACGTTCGGGTGTTGTACCCCGCTTACCAGATCCTATTGACTTCCCAACCTTATGGTGTGGGAAAGTCAATCTACGCTTGTGGTCTACAATCCAACCTAGGATATGCTCCTCCTGGATCACTGCTCCGTCCGCGTCTCCGTTACCATTGAAGTTATGCAAGAAAGGAAAGACTCCTCATCGCGTTTTTCGTTTTTTAAAAAATCCACTTTATTAGCCCATACACATGACACTTAGGCATTGGCAGGTAACGATATCCGTACAACCCTCCGGCCGTGCTCTATCTGTGCCCTCTCCGTGCCTCGCTGTTCTGGCTTGCGTGTCACCTGGGCTTCCGTGTTGCGTGCCTTGCGTTCCATCTTACGCGTTTCGTCACTGCGTAACGTCTTCAGAGCTTTCATTAACAGCTCTGGATCTCATACCAACAACTAGGAGCTGGGAGGACTGGCTCTCGATCACATGATCACTGTGATAGCCTGTGATTGGCTATCACAGTGATTAGCAACCATGCAGCCTGCCCCTGTACTCTTTTTCCTCTTGAATAGAGAACAAGATAAATTGTACATTTTCAAGTATGCCAGCAACCAAAAAAAGTTGTGCAAAAAGAAAAAAGGTAAAAATAAAACAGTTAAATCAGAGTTTGATCTAGGTCACGGTTAGGATTATGGTTAGGGTCAAAGATGTTGTCAGGGTCAGTGTGTTTCAGGTATTATTAAATAAACGTGTTTTATTTAGTGTCAGTGTCATTGTGTTTTATGTAGGTAAAAAAAATGATTTTTATTCTGGGTCCTACTACAGGTAGAAACAAAAAATAACCTACACATATGTGGCATCTCAGCGATCATCAGGAGTACCACAATTTGTTATGGGTTGTTCTTTGGTGGTGGGTTATGGTAATGATAAGCAATATACAGATAAATTAAAAATAATTTTTTTTATTATTTGGGCCAGTTTTTTTTTAATAATAATAATAATAAAAAAATAAAAGATCAGGAGATATCCATTACCATCTACCACCAAATAAAGACCCAATTTGTCTTGAAAAAATAAGGTTTAATATATTTGGTAGCACTAAGTAGTTGCAATGATGTGTATAGTTTTACTAACACATGCCAAAGTTGTAAAACTGGTTTTAGGCTTTAAAATTTGTTTTACCCTACGTCATGAGGGGGTTATTTGCAAACTTGTGTTGTTACAACCTACTAACAAAAGTGTCATATATGCAATCAATTGAATGCAAGATCTCCTAGGGAACTGCTCCCTGCAATGAAAGCTGATGGTTTGGCATGCTTGGAACATTTGCTTCTCCTTGCCAATACTAAAACCCCAATGCCAATTTTGGAAGACAGAACGTCCGTTTTTGGTTGGATGCTTGTCTCATGTCGAAAGTGAAGAGCATACTAACAATACGAAAATTTTCGTATGACCAAATTCAACGTCAGAAGTGACGTAATGTGTTGAATAGCTTTGTATGTATTTTTTTGTTTCTGAGCATACGCAGTATATGATTTTTTTACGAAAACCATACTAATGATATGAAAATTGGACGTTGAGTTGCCGTACGAAAAAAAAAATTACTAGACTGCACATCCAGCTTTTGTCTTTTGGAAAATCAAAATCAGCTGTCGAAAGGAGCATACTAACGGTACGAATTTCAGAGGAACAGCCGTCGAACGAAAATTCCCATCTGAAATTCGCTTTGTGTGTACGCAGGGCCGGCGCTAGCATAAGGCAGCTTAGGCGGCTGCCTTACCTCGCCAGGCCAGAGGGGGCGCCAAACTCGTGTCCCTCAACAAGTGCTTATGCTGGGATCAGCCTGAGCCAAACTACCTTCAGCAGCTTCTCTTCCTGCAGGCGACAAAAGAAGCAGGCAAAGCACAGATCCCGAGAGGTGAGAGGAGGGAGTGAGACCAGGGGGAGGGGCTGAGCATCGGACATCGCACAGTGGGAACGCTCAGCCAAGGCTTCAGTACAATCACTGCTGAGGGAGGAGGAGCTGAGTGACACCAGGAGGAGGAGTCAGGTATGGGTGCTTTATTTATGCCCACTAAGCCTGCAATAGATGGAAGACGTTGTGCAGGCTTAGTGGGTGGTGAAAGCATTGGTGCTGTGCCCCCCCATCTCCTCCATTGTGCCTGGGCTGGAAGAAGCTGCACATAGACATAGGAAGGGCTGGCTTTGGCTGCAGTGTCACTGAGCCCCGCCTGCCGCTCCTCCCACCTTCCTCCCTGAGAGCAGAGAAGAGAGAGAAGAGTCTGTTGTGCCCCTCCCCCTCTATGTCTGCCCCGCCCACACCCCTATGCCCAGCGTGCACTCAGTATAGGAAAGGGGATGTGGGCGGGAGATTTGAACTCCCAGCAGCTCCAGCTGCACCTGGCCGCATGATTTGTTCCCCTATGTGAGCCAGCAGACATCAGCCTTGGGTGAGTCTCCACCTCCCTCCCTTCCTTCTCTCCCCCATCTCTCTCCCTTCCCAACTCTGTTCTTCCAGGAGCTTCACACAAATGACAGGCTGCATGATTTCACCTCTACACTCAGATCAGCCCAGAGGTGGAGAGTTCTGATGTAATTGTATGAGATTTGTTGCTCAGGGGGGTGATCATTATGGAATGTGGGTGACAATGACCCCAGCATTGGATGGGTGAACACATGCAGGATGTCAGCTTTGTCTCTTGTATGACTTCCTTGCTGTATGTTGGGATCGATCCTTGTAGCTGTGTTTATGGACTTCTCTGTATACTTCTACAGGCTGCATGCTGTGGATTGTGTTGAGCCCCCTGTGCATTGTGTTTTTTTTTTCATTTTTCGTGGCGCACACAGTGTATGAGACATTCATGCTTCATTCTGGCACTCAGCATTCATTATCTTGTGGAATTCCATGGTTGATGGAAGCCTGTCGGACTTTCCCTGCTTATTTAGCACCACAAGCTATAGCCAGCAATGCTGATCTGTGTATTCTACAATCGCTCAGTGGGCAGGATTCCCCCATCCACATAGAGGATATGGATGAGGAAATCAAGTCAGGAGTTTATTTTTTTTAACCTGCTGGTGGACTGTTGTTAGTCTGCAGAACCACCTATCCTGCAGATGTAGCAGTTAGAGGGATGAGAAAAACCATTTACCACTGACAGGGGTGCTTAGAATGATCAGCTTGTATTTATGTAAAACCTTAATCCCTAATAAAAAAAAAAACTGTTGCTGTAACTGATTAAAGTGTTAGCTGGAGTTTGTCTTCAATTTATTAGTGTATATAATTCTGCTAGTACTTCAGACGCTCCCCTCAAACTGACAATGGTGCTATCTGAACTTGCCCCCTGTGCTCCTTCATCCAGAGTGGGGACACGCTAATACAGGTGGTGTGTTATTGGTCAGATCACCAGGTCAAAACGGAGGGAAAAAGCCTTAAAAAAAGAAAACAAATGTAGCTGTCACATCTATTCAGGTATTCTGACAACCAGTGGTGTCAACTGTCAGAATACAAAAGCCCAGCAGGGGGAAGGAGGTGTTCTTCCATCTGAGCCGTTAGTGTGGATGGAGAAATCTGTTAAACTGGCTGTACTATACACTATGCAATCTGATTGTAAAAATCTCATTTACTTTCACCAAAATTAGTTATATGAAGACAAGCCTGAACATTTTTAATGAGTATCAAATCAGGCAGGCCATTATACTACATAATTGTTAATAAATCTAAAAGAGGATTATACAATCAGATTGTATAGTATGTGGTTCACCGTAGATGGGTTTCCATATGAGGGAGAAGGGTTGTATTGTGGAGGACAAAGAGGGTGGTAGTAGGACAATGGGGGGGGGGGGGCACCAAAATGCACCTTCGCCTGTGTGGACAAAAATCCTTGCACCGGCCCTGTGTGTACCGGCCTTTAGTTCAGAAGCTGATGAGTCAGTCTTTGGTTGAATTAAACCGGATTACCTATTCCACTGCTTGGAAGAACTGGTGTGATTTTTGAAATTTCTGCTTGCAATTCTTCTCCTTTGGCTGACTCCCTAGAGTTAATTTTAATTTTTCTGTGTGACTTAATTCAGTTGGGTTGTGACCATTATAACACTGGTCTACAAACTGTGGTTCAGGGGCCGAATTCTTCCCTATGTATGCCTTTATCAAACCCTAGTGTCCGTCTGCTGACACTAACGATGGGACACTATTTCTCCCACTGACACCAGTAATGGGGCACTATTGTTCCCACTGAAACCAACGATAGGGCACTAATAATTCCCCTAATACCAATGATGGGACATTTTTTTTATTTACTTTCACTTATGCTGTCCCTCCGGGACCCCACTCTCCAGCTCAAGACCCCGAGCACATGTGCCCTTGGCATTTATACAGTCACCCTGCATGCAACAAGGCATCTTCCTCTGACAATCACCAGGGCTGTAACAATGTCTGTGCCCTCACTTGTCAGGTTTCCACCCACTGTCCAATATGCCTCTCTATTGAACCAGTGTGCAATGTTCAGTCAAGCTGAGCTGCACCTGAGCACCATGAGCAGACCTCACCAATAGATCCTGCTCCCTGGTAGGCAGAGAGCATTGTAAATGTACCTAATAGTCCTCCTGTTATGCAGAAAGACCCAAAACTACACTCTCTTCTAGCACCTACCTAGGAGGGTGCTACACTTGTATATCATATTTCCTCCAATTCTTTTAGAAATAAAGCAGCTTCAGAAGCAGCCAGGCTTGGGCCTTTGTTAAGACTGTATCAAGAATGGTGGCAAATGGAAGTCTGGTAGTATTTGCCTGTATTTTTGCCCCTCATTGAGTATTTACTGAGTTATTTCTTCTTACTTGTATTACTACCATTGGTAACTTTGATTATAGGTTACTCCTTTGTATTTTGGGCCCATAGAATGGATTTAATAGGAATTTATACAGAGAACCTTTCCTTCTCACCCGAAGAGCAGATCATTCTCTGGAAAGTTAGTAGGAACATGTGTTGGGACAACCTACCAGCTGTTTAATTTACGTAAAGTGGTTGTAAAGGCACAAGGTTTTTTTTACCTTAAGCATTCTATTCATGAAGGTAAAAAACCTTCTGTGTGCAGCAGGGGGACAGGCCGAGCCATGGCTCAGTGTATGACTGGACACACAGAGCTGCGGCTCGGGAGATACCCAAATTAGTGTATACTATGTGGTCTGTAGGAAAGTTATAGAGTGCACAAACTATGGTATATATATATCTGAAAATCAATCAATCCTGATGTACTGACACCTGACGACCTATCTCCTTTCTTCAGGTCCGAAAATGCCAGGACAATACAAATATCCCCCGAAATGACCCCTTTTTGGAAAGTAGACAGTTCAAGGTATTTAGTAAGATGCAAGTCCAGTTTTTTTGAAGTTGTAATTTTTTTTTCACAATTTTTTGGAAAATGAAAAAATTGTAAAAATATATTTTTTACATTTTTTTTATATGCTATCACCAGTGCAGTACAACATTATCATATAACTGGTGTCGTGGTGATTAGGAACACTGACCGGTGACATTAAAATATATATATATATATATATATATATATATATATATATATATATATATATATAATTTAAAAAAAAATAATTAAATAATTTTTTCAATTTTTTAAAAATTTTATGACTTTTTTTCTTTTTTTTTTTACAATCTTTTTTTACATACTGTGACCAGAGCAAAACAGTGTTACCATAGTAACACTGTACTATTCTGAGAACGTATTCAGGCTTATTTTTTTTTACACAGTGATTACTTATAACTGAATTTTACAGTTATAAGCAACCCTTTTTTCTAAATTCAATGTCTACTATTGTGATTATGTGTGATTGGCCACAGCTAATCACATGGTACAGATGGGCTGTGATTGGCCCTGTCTGTACCATGTGATCACTGTGACCAATCACAGAGCTCATCACAATAGTACACAATGAAAGGCATGAATCAAAGCGTTTCATTGTGTACAATTGTCATGTGATCTGCTGTGATTGGCCACAGAGATTACATGGTACCGGCAGCAGGCAGGTATAGTGATCTGTCATTAACTGCGTCCTGTGGACACAGAGGGTGACAGATCGCTCCAGAGTGCGGCCCATGGGGCATGCGCGAGGCGCGGTTGTCAGAAACCACGATCTAAGTCTCAGGCCGGAATGCCTGTGCGCAGGCGCGCATGCACGCGGAAGGTGCGCGCACAGGTGAGCGTGGCAGGGGCGCACCATCACTGGCGCCAAACGGCCTATTTGAACAGACAGCACCAGGAAACAAGTGCTGTCCGTTCTACAGTGTTTCCTGTGTCCCTTGGCGATCTGTTCCTGAAACTTCCTGTTATCTGTGACCCAGCTAAGACCTTGACCTTGAACTCTGCCTGCACCAACCCCCAGCTTGCCTATGACCATTCTTCTGTCTGATCCCCTTGTAATTCTGCTGCCCGCCTGCTGACGAACCTGCCTGTACCTGACCACCCGCTTGCCTGCTCCTTCTGTATCGCATTGCCCGCCTGCTACCGACCCGGCCTGTACCACTACCCTTCAGTCTTGCACGAGCCTCTGGAGAATCTTCACACCATCATCAGTGACCAGTCCAGGCCTTGTGCCATCCTGCACTCCCGAACCTTCTGTCTACTCTATCAGGGGTTCCCGAATCAGGGTAGTAAGAGAGGTTGCCCACTGCATAAGCCAGACTCTACCACCAGGTACGTGACAGTAACAGACAGCCATGTCTGAGTCTGCGTAGGAGCCCTCTCCCATGGACGAACTCTGTGTATATTTAGCTGATCTCACCCAAGCCGTGAAAAATTTACAGGAGGGCTACACCAGGTTGGAAAGCGGAGTCCAGGAGCTCTCCTTACCAGCTGCTTCCAGTTCTAGCCAGTCCACAACTCGCACTATCGTCACCTTACCTACGGAGCCTAAGGTGCCTTTACCTGAATGGTTCACGGGGGGCCGCAAGAAGTTTCGGGCTATCCGCAATGCCTGAGAGTTATATTTTGCGCTTCAACCCCGCACCTTTTCCTTGGAAGCCACTAAGGTGGGACTGGTCATTTCCCTCTTATTGGATGAACCCCAGGCCTGGGCCCACCGGCTACTGGAACAAAAGGCTCCTGAAACTGCTGATTTAAACCTTTTATTTCTGGCCATGGCGCGGCTCTATGAGAAACCACACCAGGCTGCCACCGCAGAAACTCTATGCCCTCCAGCAAGGCCGCCGTATGGCGGAGGACTACGTTCCAGAGTTCTGGCGCTGGAGTGCGGACACGGCCTGGAACGATGTGGCTCTCTGATACCAATTTCGGCTGGGCCTCTCCGAGCCGCTCAAGGAAGATCTACCTGTGTGGGAGTACCTCAATCCCTGGATGCCCTGGTCAATCTGGCAATCCAGGTTGACTGCCGCCTACGGGAACGCAAAGCTGAAGGGTCCGCAGGAACTACGCAACCTACCTGGATGTTGCCCAGAGTTCCCAGCTATCCTGGCCCGGCTCCACCGGCAACCTCCTCCTCCTCTCCGCAAGATCATCCCGAGCCCATGCAGATTGGGCTCTTACGTCCCTCACTCAACCCTGAAGAGAGACACAGGCGTCTGTCCCACAACCTATGTCTGTACTGCAGGGGGCCCGGACACCTCGTCGGGTCTTGCCCAGTTAAGTTCAGTAAGTGCTCCAACACTACCAAGGGAGAAGTGTTATCCTTGCCTAATAATGAAACTCACCTTGTCATCTCTATTTTTCTGCAGCTTCCCGGTGGGAGTATCCAGGTCCCAGCCATCTTTGATTCTGGAGCTTGCAACTGCTTTGTGGACCTGACCTTCACAGCCCAACATCAAATCCCTGTCAGACCTAAAGCTCATTGGATGACCATTCACTTGGCTGATGAATCCACCATTAAATTGGGTGCAGTCACCCATGAAACCATCCCTCTTCTTGCCAGGAGGACGAGCAGCCACTCGGAACACCTGCTATTAGACGCCATTGCGTCCCCTCTCTTCCCTGCCATCCTGGGTCTGCCGTGGCACACTGCCCTAACGTTAACTGGACCACTGGAGAGGTTCAGTTCTCATCTTCCTATTGCCAACACCACTGCCTGCAGCAGGCCCTGGAAACACCTTCTTCTGTGCTATGCCTAGACTCTGACCCTGACCAGGAGACCCGGCATAGCCTTTCCCTCAGTTTACCATGACTTTTTGGACGTGTTCAGCAAGAAGGGGGCAGATGAACTACCACCCCACAGGTCATACGACTGCCCGATAGAACTGTTGCCAGGTGCTGAGATACCATTTGGCAGAATATATCTGCTCTCTTGATGGCAATTTAAAGAAAGGATTCATCCAGCCCTCCACATCACCTGCAGGGGCCGCGATATTCTTTGTAGAGAAAAAGGACCATTCTCTTAGGCCTTGCATAGACTACAGAGATCTCAGTAAAATTACAGTTAAAAAACATTACCCCTTACCCTCAGCTACTGTTTTCACCAAATTGGATCTCCGCGGGGCGTATAATGTAATTCGCATCCGGGAGGGTGGCGAATGGAAGACGGCCTTCCAGACGCGGTTTGGTCACTATGAATACTTGGTGATGCCCTTCGGGCTCTGCAATGCCCCCGCCACCTTCCAACACTTGGTGAATGACGTTTTCCAGGACTATCTTGACCAATTCATCATCATTTATTTGGATGACTTCCTCGTCTTCTCTGCCACCCTGGAGGAGCACCGCAGGCACGTCAAGTGCGTTTTACTACGCCTCCAACAGCAGGCCGAAAAGTGTGCATTTGAATGCTCCAGCACTCCATTTATGGGCGTTATCATTTCGTTCACCAGAGTCACTATAGACCCACATAAAGTCTCAGCCATCTTGGACTGGCCAGCACCAGTGGACAGGAAACAGAACTCTCATTTCCACTGGTCCCCTGAGGACCAAATGGCCTTTCTGAAGCTCCAAAGACTATTCACCTCAGCACCTGTCTTGAAGCACCCGGATTCAACCCTACCTTACATTCTGGAAGTAGACGCCTCTGAAACTGCGGTGGGAGCAGTCCTCTCCCAGAGACGAGGTCCAACAGCCTCTCTTCATGAGAATAATTATGATGTTGGGGACCGGGAACTCCTGGCTATCAAGTCCATCCTGGAGGAATGGTGGTACCTGCTGGAGGGAGCCTCACATCTTATTATGGTCTTCACCGACCATAAAAACCTTGAATATCTTCTCACAGCTAAAAGGCTAAAACCCCGTCAGGCACACTGGGCTTTATTCTTCTCTCTGAAGTGTATATAAAGGGGAATCCCGCGCTATAGTGATATAGAGTAAGCAATTGTGGGGAAGCTGCCCTTCTGTTTTCCCAAGAGGGAAATGAAGTATATAAGTAGTATGTCAGAAGCAGTGGCGCTAACCCTCTGGGTGCTAGTCTTATCTCAGGCTGCACCTAAAATATGTGACCCTTGTATCTAACCACCATAAATACTGTATATAAACTTTAAAATGTGTATTAAACTATTATTGTGTTGATTATAATCAATATAAATAATCATACAGGTACAAAAGAAATGTGCAAATGTGCGAAAATGATAAATAACTAAGTCTCAGATAAATATTAGAAAGATTTTTGTTTGAAAAAAGACTTCGTATGTAGTGTCCGTAATCAGCAGCAAATAATTAAATAATAGTCCCTTTAAAATTCCAGATGCAATAGAAAGTGCTCAGTGACTTTGGTGACAAATCTTCACAGTATGTAAAGTGATCCAGTGCCTCAATCCGGTGCTCCCCTCTTGCACCCCCACTCACCAGAGCTAGGTACCCCTGCAGGGGTAACTCGCCTATGCTGAATCCTTTTCCCGGTCAGCTCGGGTGGTAATCCTCAGTGTCAGGCTCCTCGTATTGATTTCCAGCAGCTCTCCTCCAGGTTGATGCGGCGCTCCACGGTGTAGGGAAAAAACTGTGCCCAGGCTGTATAGTGCCGCCGTATGAAACCACCTCTCAGCAAACTGTGTACCAAAAGGTACAACTGGATCACTTTACATACTGTGAAGATTTGTCACCAAAGTCACTGAGCACTTTCTATTGCATCTGGAATTTTAAAGGGACTATTATTTAATTATTATTTGCTGCTGATTACGGACACTACATACGAAGTCTTTTTTCAAACAAAAATCTTTCTAATATTTATCTGAGACTTAGTTATCATTTTCGCACATTTGCACATTTCTTTTGTACCTGTATGATTATTTATATTGATTATAATCAACACAATAATAGTTTAATACACATTTTAAAGTTTATATACAGTATTTATGGTGGTTAGATACAAGGTTCACATATTTTAGGTGCAGCCTGAGATAAGACTAGCACCCAGAGGGTTAGCGCCACTGCTTCTGACATACTACTTATTTATTCTTCTCTCATTTCCAGTTGTACATCACATACAGGCCCGGGTTGAAGAACATAAAGCATACACCATAAATCACTACACCACCGGATACCATCCTCCCTTCCAGGAACTTCTTGTTGACCCAGGAGGATCTGTTATCTCAGGTCAAACGATCCCTGGCCGGATCCCCCATGTCACCTGACCCCAGGCTGGTGATGAAGGACGGGCTGTGGTGGTACCATAACAAAGTCTTTATTCCAGAAGAACAGCGTCTAAAAGTGTTGGAACTTTGTCACGACAACAAGTTGGCAGGGCACTTTGGTGGTCGCAAAACTGCGGAACTGCTGTCGCGCTCATTTTGGTGGCCCTTAGCTGACGAGGACTGCAGAATATATGTCAGCGCCTGTGCAGTCTGCACCCAAACAAGCCCAGCCGGGCTAAAGCTTGGGGCCTATTGAACCAGCTCCCTATCCCTGAGCGGCCATGGTCCCACACATCTATGGACTTCATAGTGGACCTCCTTACCAAAATGGTGCAGTTCATCCCCATGAAGGGCAATCCTACTGCAGCCGAAACGGCAGAAACTTTTATAAAAGAAGTGGTCCGACTTCATAGAATACCCGTCAATATAGTCTCTTCGTGGGGTGCATTTCACATCCCGGGTCTGGAAAGCCTTATGCTCAGCTTTGGGGATTGAATTAGCATTTTCATCTGCCTACCACCCACAGATGAATGGCCAGATGGAAAGGACTAACCAGACCTTAGAACAGTATCTCCGCTGCTATTCCTCATTTTCACAAGACGATTTGATCTCACTTCTGCCAGTAGCCTAATTCACCTACAATAATACCAAGCAATCCCCATTCTGCCTGAAAGTACTGTACCCGCCATACAGAAAACTACAGAATTCCTGGAAAGGAATAACAAACTCCTGCAGGAGACACTATTTCAGACGCAGGAGTGCAACAAAAGGGCATTCGACAAAGGAAGGTGCGGGGAATTGGATCTGGTGACCAAGTTTGGTTGGCAACCAAGAACTTGCGATTATCTTGCCCTTCAAAGAAATTGGAACAAATATTCACCGGACCCTTCCCTGTGAAGAGAAAAATTAACAGGGTGGCGTACGAACTTGACCTTCCTCCTTCCCTGCGGGTCCACCCGATATTCCATGTCATCCTGCTAAAACCTGTAACTCAGGACCCCTTCTCAGGTCGAAAGACGGCTCCACCAGAGTCAATACTTGTGGATGGAGACGAGGAGTTTGAGGTAGAAGCCATTCTTGACTGCAGGAGGAGGGGTGGCTCTACCCAATTCTTGGTCAAGTGGAAAGGGTACGGCCCTGAAGAAAACTCCTGTGAGCCTGAGGACAATATCCATGCAGATGAGCTTGTCAAGTCATTTCGGAGGAGCCACCCAGCATTGAGGGCCTATTTGGTCATCCGGAGGCTGCCCTTTGGGGAGGCAATGTCAGAAACCACAATCTGAGTCTCCGGCCGGAATGTTTGTGCGCAGTTGTGGACAGGAGCGTGCGCGCACGCAGCAGGTGCGCACCGTCACTGGTGCCAAACAGCCTGTTTGAACAGACACCACCAGGAAACAAGTGCTGTCCATTCTACAGTGTTTCCTGAGTCCCTTGGCAATCTGTTCCTGAAACTTCCTGTTATCTGTGACCCGGCAAAGACCTTGACCTTGCTTGAACTCTGCCTGCACCGACCCCCAGCTTGCCTACAACCAGTCTTCTGCCTGATCTTCTAATTCTGCTGCTCGCCTGCTGACAAACCTGCCTGTAACGGACCACTCGCTTGCCTGCTCCTTCTGTACCGCATTGCCTGCCTGGTACTGACACAGCCTGTACCACTACCCTTCAGTCATGCATGAGCCTCTGGAGGATCTTCACACCATCATCTGTGACAGTCCAGGCCTCGTGCCATCCTGCTTTCCCAAACCTTCTGTGTACTCTATCAGGGGTTCCCGAATCAGGGTAGTAAGAGAGGTTGCCCACTACATAAGTCAGACTCTACCACCAGGTACGTGACAGCGATCCTTGGAGGACATCATATGATGTCCTCCAAGGATAACAGGACTCCCGCTCAGCCATCATATTACAATAAGCCGGGCAGGAGGGGCTTAAAATCCAGTAAAACACCATCTAACTCTGTTCTGCACATGCTTGGTTGCACTCCATTTTTAGGCACTGGCAAGCTAGTAGAGGCTGATCTGCTGACAGCCTTAAAGCAGAATTAAACCCTCCAATCCTTTACAGCCAAGGATGCTGCTTCTGTTTGATCTGCAACTGCCACGGTGCTGCACATTTGATGGTTTGATGGTTTCGTTGAGGACATAAGCAAATGTGACAAGTAGCAATCCCAGCATTCCAGGAATGTAACTGTTTTTATAAACTGTTAATTGCTGGCTACAATTTTATGTTCTTTTCTGAGATTGTCCCTGGCCTGATTTGGGCTTCCCCTCCTAGGCTTCAATTCTTGGACATAATTACAGGGGCGGACGGTCTATAGCTGCAAATGGCTATATGGCTGCAAAGTACCCCCACCTGTGATATTGGCTGCAAAGTACCCCCACATGAAACGTCGGTTATAGTGTCCACCCCCATGAA